>BHFT01017123.1:14255-57988 GCA_004320025.1 Laticauda laticaudata
GTGAAAGCAATCCTACAAAGAGTTTGGTGACACAAACAGGTGATACAAGGCAATATTCTGCAAATGTAAATTGCTACAGTTCTCAGATGACAATTTATGACCATGTGTAAGTATGAACATGCAACATATTTATCTGGATCTCCGATCCATCATTTTGTAATAACCAACACAATCCTTATTTAAAATAAATATTTTGGAACATAACTGCCAATAATTGTATAAGCACATGCAAGATGACAATGAACACTGCACGCTCATTCAAGCATAAACATGCCAGTAGCAATAGATACCTTGCTCCTTTGCAATAGAATTTATTCTTTAAGTCTAAGTATTACAGGTCTCTGTCCTTGTTATAAGATTTCTTGGAAAATGAACTTGTTTCATTAAAAAAAACTATAAATAGTTTAAAAGCAAGCAGAGGACAATCTGGTTAAAAGTGATATATTTTGATAATTGTATAATAAGGTCAGAGTGCTTGACATTGATGAAAGAATGGATATGTTTCTTCATGCATGCCTTCATCCTTCCATCTGAAGAAGCAGCACAGAACAGCAGAAAGCTCGGGATGGGATGCATCCTCAAATGCAGGACATGGAGACTGAGATTCATCTCACCTGGACTTGTGTGAAAGGTTTCACTTGAGAAGACAGACTCATTGCCTTTGAGAAAAACCCGCACTATATACTTCTCACCAGGAATCAGATCACTCAGCTCCAGAAAACCTTTAGCAGGGGAAGATTTCACTGTTTTGTTACCTGGGAAACAGAAATCTCATATCAAAGGTAGCTAAAAAGAAAAGAAGAGATTATTGTGTGGTCAACCATCAAGTTGGGTTATGATGATAATCACTGGCTGAATAATATATTTCAGCAAGATGAATATTCAGAGTTTGAGACCCCACCCAATTCAAAGTTCAAGAGTTTGTTTGCAAGAGTTTTATAAACCAGCTTACACCACTGGCAGAATAGATTTTCTACACACCTTTTCAGTAATCTAAGCACCAGCTTCAGCATCAATCAATTATAATCAGATGGAAGATTCTTACACAAATGGTTGTGTGATTGCAATGAAATCCAGAAATACAAATCAAAATGAAACAAAAACAAAACCTCTATCTGGAAAAAGGAGTCTATTTTCACACAGATTCTGAGAAATTTCTAATTTGGATAGGGAAGAATTGCCATAGTTTCTGCCACTTCCAAGTATTAAATAATATTCACAAATCTTCCTCTGAGAATACTTTCATAGTGGCTTGATATGTTGTTTTTAAATTTATTTACAATTTTGAAAGGTTAAAGAGAAATATCATGTATCTACCATACAGAGGAATTAGAATATAAAATCCATGTCCAAACAGTTAGACATGGATCTGTAAGTGCTTAATGCCATGAAAACTTGGGCTTATAAAGACTGGATTAGATACTGTATATGGATAAATGTAAATCATCATTATGACTGCAGTTCTTAATGTGTTTCTGAGCAGCAAATTTCCATGTATATTTATAACTGCAGTACAGATTCCAAAGTATTCCAAAGAAAGGAAGATAGCCTTTACTTTGGCCCTATAGTAATAGTCTGAATGGTATGCACAGAGATATTTCAAACTATGCACAAGACATTGCACAAATCTCATCAACATTACATCAAATATTGTATAGTCAGTCATGTTCGCTGCAGTTATTACGGTTATATATTCAATAAATTCTATGGATAACAATTTATTTGAACCACCACTACAATGTGGTTTGCCCATGAGCCTAAAGTCATCATCAAATACAAAATCATAAAAATTAATTGAAATAAAACTCTAAGAGAAAATAGAGACCTAAAGCCCATTAAGTACTCTGCAACATTCCCATGAGCCCAATGCTTACTGTTGCTATACTCAACCACAAATTCAGTGTCAGCATCAAATGTGTGGTTCCAGGTGATGTTTGCCCAGTTATTGTTAGATGAAATTTTTACATTCCAGATGGGCGGCAGCTTTCCAACACCAGCTGGTGAACAGGTTAGAACAGAAGTTAGTAAACTAGATAATGTAGAAACAATGTGTTCCAATTTAAGTGAAGGTTCTGGATTCATCAGCAATTTCTCACATAGGTAACATGTGAAAAAAAATTGTCACTTCTTTGATCCTTTGTCTATTGCCTACAGACTAGTAGTTTGGAAATGGTGTTTCATTAAAGTAATATAGTCACACTCAAGAAAGAACACGCTTTGCTCTAGTACAGGACACCAATAATAGGTCTCTTCCTTATAATGTAATGCAGACAATAATATTATTCATCCCTGCTTACCAGGGATCTTTTTAATTTTCATAGGTTTGCTTTGTGCAATTCCATTTTCAATTTCAGTCACATATCTTTGCTCCAGGTTTGCCTCTTTCTTTTGTCTGTCCTGAGAACACAATAAAACCAAATATTGTGCATGTCCCAATGACCCATATTTTAGGAATTCAGTGCTAATTCATTGTTTGTTTGATTTACAGTAAACTAAATCTGTAAGCTATTTTTGCTACCTTCTGCTACTCCAATTAGCTACAGCTACTCCAAAGTAGGACAGATGTGCTTATGTAATTAAGTTCCCAAGCTGAGGGTATTTATGGGGCATCCTTTTTCAGAAACAAAAGTCCTAGGGCTGTTTTTTTTGGGAGGGTGGGAGGGAGAGAGAGAGAGAGAGAGAGAGAAAGACTCCCCTTTTTTGATAAGCACAGAAAAGAACTATGTGAGAAACTACTATGCGAATGAGCCTTAATTTATTTAACTACTTAGGAAGGATCTCAAACAATTTAGCAATTTAACACTTATCACAAGAGACTGAGACTCTTAGTGCAGTTTTATTATTTTAAAAGCATTGTTTGCACTTGGAAACCTAGATAAAACTTTTGACAGTGAAGCACTAACTTCTAATGAAAGATAACTTGTACTCTGCATGCTAGAATTCTTTTCAAATAAATGGACTGCTGATGCTGAACACTTTTATGGCTTGGCAGTAGCAGTTCCTGATAGTGTGTTTTAAGTAGATTTATGAAACACACATCTATTCTGCTTCAACACTGCATCAAACCAAAGAAAAGTTCAGTGCATTTTAATATATACCAGCTCTCTGATTTAATGATTTAAGAGAGAAAACTTTTTTGTTAATATTCTGCAGAGGATGCATTGATAATCCGTTGTCCTTTGCTGATTTTATGAAAAGCTTGACTGGCTTGGCAATTTTAGCTCAGAAACATAGGCTGTTACTTTAGGCTGCTTTTCTATCAGTATTTACCTGGATGATGTTAATATAAATATGAATTCAGTGAGATTTACTTCTGGATAGACATGCATATGTTTATAAGCTTTTTGTATAAAGAGAATGATTACAATCCCTCTTTTTTTAATAGCAGCACAATTTTAAACAGTCAATGCAGCCACTATCTAATGTCACTTAGAGCATTTTCATGTCAACTATATTTTTTAATCTTCACAATAATATATTTCTGTTCCCAATAAATCTTCCATTTTGAAATGTCTATGCACTACTACCTTGTTCTAGTCATTACCACCACATAGTCATTCATATAATATATAGATGAGGGTTATAATTGTATTATTTTTGTAAGCCACCTTGAGTTGCTGTGAATAGGTGGCATTATAATTTTTTTAAAATAAATAAATGTCACTTTGTAAATGAGGAACAGTAAAACAGTATAAGAGTTGCACAAAGATCCACTCCAAACCATCCTGACTGAAGTTGCTCAATTATTAACTGTTCCTTGAAGAGATGTCAATAATTGGGATATTTCAGTCTGAGATGATCTTTGGTACGATATGTTGTATTGCAAATAAAAAATCATGTTGGTATTCTATCCATTGTAACTATGCATAATCTATTAGAATGCAAATGAACAGAGTCTGGCTTTGTATGATATCTATAAAGGACATCTTTGAAAAGGAGAATCCGGATTGTCCATGGCAGGCTAAGAAGTAATGCTGGAGATGCAAAGTTTTATAGAAATAGCTCCAAAATTGTTCTGGACAGTCTTTTTAGCATTTGGGATCATTGTGAATCCTTAAAAACATAATCCAATGATCAATATGCTGCCGAAAAAAAAATTACCATGTTTAGAGAAAAATCCTGGTTCTGCTTGATTTAGAAATCATCTACGCTTTGATGTTAAGCTGGTATATTAGGCTTAAAGTATATGAAAGACCATGAAAGGGTTTAGGCAGGTAACATAAATGGAAGAGGAAAACACAGAAGCTCAGCCCAGTATTTGATACCTATTGTACCAGCAACAAGTGTGATGATTGCTGGCTCTGTAGTGGTTGTGGCTTCTGTGGTGGTGGTTACTGCTTCTGTGGTGGTAGTGGGAGTAACTTCTGTGGTGGTGGTTACAACTTCGGTAATGGTGGTTGGGACAGTAGTTTCTGAAATGGTGGTTGCAGCCACAGTTGGAACATCTGCAGTTCGGTGAATGGTTGGAGAGATTAAAACTAGGAGAGGGAAGTGCAAAAAATTGCTTTTGAAAGATACTATGATTTCAGTTCTCTGGCTTTGACAATTATTTGTTGAAGCTAAACATGCAGGCAAAATGGATCAAGACACTTGTTCACACATACATACTGCCAAATGTCAACAGCATATAATTCTTCTATTTTTCCCCCCAAAAGAGAAATAAAGCTTGAATTTCATTCTTTCCTTGGCAGTCTTACAGTAAGATTTCTCCATATCAGTAAGACAGAATGGACAGTTATGGGAGATGCTTGGAGAGTCTCAGATAGAGGGGCATGCAGAAAATACTGAGGACAAGCAGAGGGCAAACATGCAGACCCCAAACATTTAAATTCTCATAAACAAGCTATTTATTTAAAATGTTCTATTCATTGATTCAACAGATTGCTCTGTTCGTGGCCTTGAGAGCTTAACAGCACTCCAATCTCTGAGGACAATTAATATAGGCAAATCTGGAATGGAAAGAAAGGAATCACAAGGAGTGTGGAAGGAGTCTTGTCTTGTCTTAATAAAGCAATATGAGTAAAGCCAATAACACTTTGATTAGCAAACTGAAATAGCAAGAAAATCTAATGAAACAAAACAATGCAGAACAAGACACTGTCAGTGATGAGAAATTCTAACTTTGTCTTGTCACTTGAAGGAAAGGAAGGTATGTGTTATTGAATCTTTAAGTGGTCCTGCTAAAATAAAAAAAATATATTCTCTTTTGCAATAAAACAGCCAGTTACTGCAAATACTGAAGTGGAAACATATTTATCTTTTAAAATTCTTAATTAATTAGGATGATTCTTTTAAAAATATGCTAGGGATATTTTTTGGATTGTTTTAAGCCTAACAGAAATATTTTGATATTAGTAATGAAACACAAAAGAATCCATACTATCATAATGGCAAAATATTTTTTTTAAAAAATATCATCCCATGTATGGAAAGAACAGTCATCTGTGTGTGTATGATTAATGCATTACCCCATGACACAAAATGCATTAACAGAAATGATGTAAAATAGATTTGCATAAAAATTGCATATGGCAATGCATATGTATAAATGTGAAATTTAAATAATTACTCTATTTATACAGTAATAGTCTATGCATAATGGATGAGAGAGCACAGTCTGCGATTGAGGTGCCTAAAGTTGGTAAGCAATTCTAGATCCTTGCTTTCCTTTCTTAAAGACACATATTTTCCCTTCTTGTATTTTCCTTTGAAATTTAGATAGTTCTGTAATTAAGGGGTATTAAAGAACAATCATATGAATGTCAATCAAATAAAGGATTACATAAATAAACCCATTCCTAACTTGTTCTGGACTCTGAGAATCTTATTTTTTATAATCTGCTTATAAATAAAGAGTTTAGTTAGATCTTGTTGCCAACTGCAAAGCTGAATGCATAGCCACCTCAGAGGTTTCTGGAGAAGATTTTTTTTTAAATTCTGCTGTAGAAATATCTGAAAAGCATATTCAAGTGGACACTATGATGTAGAAAATTAAATGCATGAGTTCATTTACCTCCTGTCTGGAGTTGGTAAAAATGAAGCTGTCAAAGAGGCAGATCACAAAGAAAAGAGGAAAGATAGTTATGTCTACCAGTGCCAATGATTTCTGACAAGATTCAACACAGTCTATTACTCAGCCAAGATATATTATGGGTAATAAAAGCAAAATAACAAGAAAATGTAGTTCTCTTAAAATATGCCATGGTAAACCCATTCTTTTCTATTGATGGAACAAAGAAAGAACAGGTCATAAAAGTGAGAACTCCAATACAGAGTTCCCCAAAACCACATAACCAAATTTTGCAGTACTGTTAATAGAGGCACCAGTTAAGTATTTGTTTTTCTACTCATCTTCCAAAATCCTTTTGGAAGCTAAACAGTCAAAGAAGGGATAGGGCATACAATAGGGACAGTAGTGAGAGTACTAAAAGTAGTGAGAGAATTTGGAGAAACTGCCTTTTGTTTTATAGATGTGTTTATGAAGTTTTAGTAGAACTGGGTTTCAATTAGTAGTATGCTTTATTCTTATGATGTGGAGCATTAGTTTATGCTTCAAGGACTAAGAAGTTGTGAAGAAATGAAAGATGTCACAATTTTGCTACATCTTTTTCAAACCTCTGGGTGTTGTGATTTATTTTACAGGAAGTATTTTGTGCTAAATGGCCCATTGGTAGGATAAATCTTAGTCCATTAAAGTGGTAGAAATTGGCCCTAAGCAGCCAAGTCTCAATTAAATAGGCAATTCAATTTAGAAACTCTGTAAGAAAACAGGGTTTGATCCAATTTGTTATGGACCAAGCACAGCAAAATTAAATTAACCCAAGATACCTTGAACTGTGGAACTATAGAATTTTATTGTTGATGAGCTTAGTCCCAGCAGTGGAAAGGGTGTTGTGAATCTTTTTCCTAAGTATTAGAGTAAGCATAATACAAAGATTTTTCATACTTTGCAAATTATTTTATACTTCTAAATTTAGTTCATGTGAAATTTCCATGTCTTTGCTTAAAAATAATTAAACTGAATTATTCCATTCCTGTATATACTAATATGAAAAGGATTATACTTTTTAATATTATAAACACAAGAAAAGGCACAGTTTGCTTTAGATATAATTAAAATGTCACTCTGAGAATTCCACACCATTGTGTTAGTGCTCTTTCCTTATGCATATTTAAAAACTATGGCAACATGAATGAAGAATAACATTTAAATTTGAAGTTTTGCTTCCAGTCTACTCAAATGAGAAGCTGAATCCTGAAGGGTATGAATGAGGAGCAAAACTATACTTTTGGCTAATAAGAATGTCCTTTTTAATCAGCTACTGGTGAAAATAAATCAGCCCTGAGCTAAATAAAATACTAAGAATACAATATAAAAACATGTACCCCTGGATGTGAATATTCTTGATAATTTGGCTCTACTGCTTTTTGAATAATGATGGAAGAGAATATTTGTAGCTGAGAGTTGAAATGTGGGATCTTGGTGCTCTCTGAGTTTGGCTCTTTTCCTGCAGACATTTAATTACCAAACTAGGGAACAACATCAGTGCTAGCATGGCCTTTTGAAAAGAATACCCATGGATATCTATGATTATTTGAAAATAATTGGGCTTCTTCCTCCCAAACTTCTTGATTTTTTAAAATGACAATTTAATATTTAAAAACGCTTTCCTAACTTGATACCTTTAGAAATTTTGGAATTCAACAAAATCTCCAACCCACATGAGCATCTCTCGCACACCTGGAGGACACTGGAGTCAGGAAAGCTGATGTATTTAATTAATCCTCCTGGTGTTCTTTTGTAACGGGATATCATGTGATTCTGTTAGCTTACCCAAAAATCATACAATTAAATGTATGATTAAAATTAAAATTTCTAACTTCTGAACAAAACAAGAAACTCTGAAGTCTCAGTTAAAGGGTTTTTTTGCCATATTAAAACTCTATTCAATGTTGAAAAAATCTTGGTCTGATCGAGCAGATTCTGTGCTTGAACTAAATCTAATAGATTTTTTTCCTTCCATTTTGTGTCCAAAGATGTACCCGAAGAATACGAAGGCAGTTACTTTTACTATTTGAAAGGGAATAAATGCTAACATGCAAACTATTGGAAGAGTTCAGCTGAAATCAGTATCTGTGCACCTTTTGGACTTTTATAGATTGCTGTATAGCCTTGAGCTATTTTACTTCCAGATTGTTGGTATTACAAGAATTATTTCACAAATTCAATTCCCACATTCAGTTTAATCAAGAGAAAAAACCTCTCATTTTCAATCCTTTGGTATAATTTTAATTGTCAACTGAAGATCTTTTATGTAAGATGAACTATTTCATTTCTTCAAAGTTCAATACAGGTTCTATTCCAAATGTGAGTTGCAGATAACACAAACAACCAAATTTTAAGATGTTCTTTTATATCAATCGTGATGTAATTAGTCAATTTGTCTTCACAAGCTATAATAATTGTATTTAGCTTTTTTCCCCTTGTATCTTTTACCAGCTAGCTTTTGATTTCTTCAGATTCCACAAAAATCATTCTCACATAGAGAATGGTTGGGATGAGCAGGAAAAGAGGAAGAGGTGCATACAGAAAGAAAAAATGGTTGCAGAATTAAACTGAAAAAGTACATGTTCTCTTGAGTTATTATGACAAATGAGACTTTGGGTGACTTAAAGGCATTTGACATAATCCTAAAAGCCAGTTGGACTGCAAATGGTTCCCTACCACTGAAGAACCAAAAAGTACCTTATGCCTTTGAAGTGAGCAAAAACAAGTTCATAAAAGTGAAGTTAGATGAAAGACCATAACAAAGATGAACACTACATTGTAAGTGAAAAAAGGGTAAAAACTGCTGCGGATCTTACAACAGGATAAAATTACAACAGGATGAAAATTTTCTCAGATCTTCAATCTGATATATATACTGGATTATTTTTCCAATAATCTCTAGCCTAGCAGCCCTCAAGCTTTTGGGCACCAGGAGCTGGTTCATGGAGGATTTGGAGGAGGGGGCATGGTTTCATGTGCTGCCTGCGTTCTGCCTGCATTCTGTTTTGCTTGTTTGCACGGCCCAGTTTCTGGCATGCCATGAACCGGTGCTGGTCCATTGACTAGGAGTGGGGACCATTGCTCTAACTCAGGGGTATCAAACTGGCAATCCTCAGGCCAGATGCATCATGCACAGGCCATGCCCACTCCAGTTCCACGAAGGGGGAAAATGTTGCAATATGTCACCTGATGGCAAAAGCCAATACATGACTTCAAATGGGAGCAGTAATCCAACACATCTGGAAAACGTATTAGAACGAGAAAGGCTGAGTTTTGTTTCTCTAATAAAATGTGTTGTGCAAAATTTCAAGGGTGAAAATGCAACTATCAATTGTGATTTTGTGTCACATTGGGCATAAAAATGGTCATCAAAATGTGCATTTATTTGAGGTCTTTAGAGGTCTTAAGATTTTGGGAAGGCTCTTCACAGTTTTCATTACTCATGAATTACTTTGAGTCTTGCATTATCACATGGTAACAATTAATCTTTTCAATTAAATGTTAATTCTTCAAAAATTTTTCAATTAACAGTAACCTTTTCCTACATTTATTTCATCTATTTTTGTTTCATTTGTTACATGGATGCTATTCATAATGTTGATAATGTCACACAACTTTTAATTAAAATATATAAATATAAGCATAAATAAAACAATGTATATAAGATCAGTTTAATATATAAAACTTTTAGCAATAATTGAACAAAAGAATTCTCATCTATTTTTAACAGTTCCTGTTAAATAAATCTGTGTTACCAGGACCAGATGAATAGAGAAAATGTAAGAACCTCAAGCTAGGTAAATCCATAGAAAATGCATTACATGTCCTAAGATTTCAATCTGGATATGCTTTAATATCGCATGAGTGAAATACAAGCAGAAGCATTTTAGATTTCTTTTTTAACAGACGTGTAAGTCCCAGGAACTGGACTACTTTAAAACTAATTGGTTTCTACCAAATTTTACAAGGCAATAACCTATATTGTTAGATGTATTTTGGTTTTTGTACTGAAAGAGTCACATACAATTGTCATTAGAAAATAATATGGTTCTATCCATCCATATGAGTAAGGACTCTAAGACCAGTGTTCAGAAGTAATTTAACACATGTTTGGGACAAACAAGTCTAATTCTTATTCCATAAAATATTCCTACCTTTCTGAATTATGAATTTTTTAATCACCATAATTAACTTAAAACATGTTTCTGTTGTACAGTATTATGGGAGCTGAGAAAGCTTAATACCAACTGGTACATCTTTGCCAACTAGAGGCCATATTATGAGACTAAGACACATAAAGATGAAATACATAAATAAGTAAGATCACAGAATAGGAACTCTTAGCAAGGACTGCCCTCACAACATAGGTTACTCAATAAAATAAGATTGCTATCATGGAATTATGTCTTCAGATAATAAATTGGTATTAATCATTATGATTTAACTTAAAAGTTAACTTAAATTAAACCAGAAACACTTTGTTTCCAAAGCATTGATATAGGGATTGCCAACTATCTGTTGGACTCATTTAGAATGTTGATGAAGCTTCATAGACAGCATCACCAAACAACATTACAAAACTTGACAACTTTTATATATTATTTAAAGAAAATCATATAAACCACATTGCATATTTGGCAGAATGGCAAATTACAGGCCTTGTGACAAAAGATTAGATTAGCAGAAGTGACAAATCCTCTGCTGTGGAAAAAGCAAAGTAAAGAATAAGCTAAAGGTCCAGATGGACGTCTATGAAAATAAGAGAAGGGGACCATCACCCTGTGAGTTTAGGATTAATTTTTCCTCTAGAGCTAAAGCTGAATTAAAAATATTCCATTGTTTGCATCTGAATAAATGTATGATAGAAGGAACTCAGCTGTTAAACACAAAGGAAGAAGGGCCATATTTTCTTATTTGAAATATATCCCTTTAATGAGCATGTACTCCAGGCTTAAAGAAAAAGGGATTCTCTGATTAGATACAGAAAACTGTTGAACATGAGAGACAGACATACTGCAAAAGTAATGGACACTCAGTAGTGTTTGAGTAGTGCTGACCTACAGTGGCTGGTTCTAAAAGCAAAGTCATATGACTCATAATCCTCATTGGGTCATAATAAATCTTTAGAAAAATCACATGGCAGCAAAGTTTTAAAGAAAGGGAGAGAAGAGTTGTGAGTCCCCATGGACTACATCCAACCCAGTACTCTTTTGTTCCCCTATTCTGTTCTCTCTATAATTTGAGACAATGTACCTTTCATCAAAGTCTAGTAGTAGGAAGAAGTTCAGATTTAAAGTTGAGAACCAAACAGTCTTAGTACGAGAGATAAGCTCCACGTGCAACATGCAGACCCAAAAGACTTGGATTTATTGCTTTCAGATACACTATAGGAGTGTGTTTAATGGCTGTGGTATAAGAGTTCAACTCAAACAGGCTGCCACACATAACAGATGTACTGTTTCCAGTTCATTAGCTAAGAGTAAATGAAACCAAGGGACTCACGACTTTTCCCCAGAGTAAAGGTTTCCATTTAAGTTCTGTTATTTGAACCTCTATGTGCAAACACCATTTGCTTTTTCTAGCTGCAAAGAGCACAGAATATTGGTGCTTGACTTATCTTAAAGGAACATAACACAATGGGCCTATTTCACATGTAAAGAACAGGGAAGGTAGCGATCAGTAGAAAGAAAATTAATAAGAACTATAAACAGATCAGTTTTGTTCATTTGTTATAAGTGCAAGAGAAAAATACTGTATCTTTACTGCATAATTTTTAGGTGTTTGCATTTGACTATGGCATTTGACTATGTGGGAGATGAAGGAGATGAATAAGTGGAGGGAAAATTAAGGAAGCTCAAGAGGACTTTAGGATAGGAAACATTCAATGGTGTAGAAGCAAAGATACCATAATACTGGCATTGATCATTGGAAGAACAGGGTATACTATTTCTGAGATGCTAAAGGATAAAAATTATGAATGTGAAAATAGGATAACAGATACTGTAATGAGATAGGAATAAAACAGAATGTAAGGTAATCATCTACATATAATCTTTATTAATTTACAGAATTTGTTTAGCTGTGGGGGAGATTACTAATTCTTTTTTTTCTATAGTTTCTATAATGTTTTTAAATATATATTTCAAAGTGTTCAAACTATTTTTAAATATATATTTAAATATATATTTAAAAATATATGTTTTTAAATATATATTGTTTTTAAATATATATTTCAAAGTGTTCAAACTATTCTAACAATTACACTGGAAATCATCTTATGACCATTTTGGAGGATGAAAAATGATTTTATAAACATTGTTGTTAATACAAGGATATAATTTTAAACCAAGTTGTATTTATAATGAAATAAATAATATAATTTGCTTTTGCTTTGACTAAACTTCAGAAAACCTCAATAATTCACAAAAACAAAAGCTAATATATATTTTTCATTTGTTTATATGGATACTTTTGTTTAACCAATAAAATTACGAGAAAGGTTCATTCAACTCTTCATCATTTTCAAATCTTCTAAAATGTAATATACTACTAAAAGTCTAGTAGTGCCATAAGCTAAATGAAACCTTACATACTCATACAATTATTTAATTATTCAAAGAAAATTTTAATGGACTGTTAGATCACAATAATGACTTTCCAAGAGCATGTATACAGAACATACTTTTCAATGGCTCATTTAATATTTTATGAACTCTGATGGAGAGCTAAACCTATTTCCAAGATAGGTTCTTTTCCCATTTGGCAATGAGAGGAAATTGAAAAGGAAATAGACCACTAATTTGCTCTAAATCAAACAACTACAAAAAGATGTATACATGAAATAATTCAGTAAGTGAGATAATAGTGCCAAACTGAATGAACCATAAATGTGGGGACTGAAATATAGTTCTGGTAAAGAACTAGAATCTTATTTTTTTCTCTCTCGATTTCTACTCTTAAATGTATTTGATTTACCTCTCATTTCTGCATACAGAGTGAATAACTCTCTTTCTGTTTTTCTAGGTGCATTACATAAAAGGCTGATATAATGCACACTAGAATTTATGTAGCAATATATAATATATATTTTGCAATTCTACTTCACAGAATCAGTGGATACTACATTTTGGAGAAGAAAGCATTATTTAAAGATTGCTAGAAGTTGACTTTTCCTTAGTACATAGAGTAACATCTTACAGCACTGTCTAACAAACACTTCTACTTTCCTTTTCTTTTCTGATGAAAGAGGCAGCAATGACAAATATTGCTCCACTACTGTATGTATCAGAGCATTAGCAATTGAGATCTATATATCTGGCAGGTAATTTCTTCTTTTCTAAGACCAAGTATATGTGCTGAATATGCCTTAATTCTGTCTTTCACATTGGGCACATTATGGAAGAAGCATTCTTTATTAGTGACAAAAGCATCTGTTGTCTGATCAGGCACTGACCCTGTCAAAAAAAGTATACAGACTGGGATCATGGGCATCATGCAGTCCTCAGTCCCATTCTAAAACTCTCCAAGTAGATGCTTTTTAGTTGTGAACGTACCTACTGTTTGTTTCAATATCCATTAAATGGGCTCTAGTAGATCACCCGTAAGGGAAATCAATTCTTGACTTGGGCGTGGGTGGTGGGTGGTGGGTGGTGGAAGCTTATTGAGGCCTAAACTGGGAGCTGCCATAGATTTACCCATAAAAACAAACAAAAAACCCCCCTGAATATAGTGTTTCAGATTTACATTTTTTTCTCCAAGCCACAAATGCTGAAATTAGGCAAACTAGTTTATTTTGACTATTCTTTTCAGTCTGGTATCCTAGATATGAAATGACTGGCAATTCTGGGTCATAATCCCCCATATCTAGAAGAGATTGAATGGAAAAACACTGCTTTGGATCACATCAATATTTACAAAGCGGTTCATATATCACTGTAATTTTAATAATTTAAATATACAGCCTTATTCTATGTAAAATATTGGCCCGAAGGACACATTTTACAGCATTTTTAAAAACAACATTTTAAAAGAACATTTATCTTCTTCTATCAATTCTTTGTCCCAGAACTGTCAAGCCTGGAATTCTTAATACTTTCCAATTTTTACTTAACATTATTAAATCTGACCGTCCTATTCTCTACCCTTTTGTACAATTTAAATCAAAGTGTTATGTTCTTCAGAGTGTAAGATCTCCCTTGAATGCAAAAATAAGCACATTTAAACTAATTTGCCTGCAAAATATTTTTTAAAAATATATATAATTGAGTTTATTCCATTTATCCCTGAAAAAAATAATAACGAAATAATGCTTCTCTTTCTACTAAGAGGCTGGAGAAGGGGACAATGCATTTCATAAAAGCAATAAAAATCATGAAGAAACTGAAGAGTATGAAATAAAGGATAAGTAAACATATTTATTTTAAGTGTAAGATATTTAATGTTACTCAAGGGGCTGCAGAGAAACTGTAGAAATGAATAAAACTGGTATAAAATTGTGCTCACCACAGGAAGCAAGAAAATAACTTGAATCCGAGAAATCTGATGCCCAGAGTTTGAAATTAGTACCAGGAGTGTGAAAGTTAATAGGAAGAAAAAGAGAAAAGATGATGAGATAAAAGAGAGGGACATCAGGGGGCATTTTCTGAAGGAGACTACCCAAAGAAGTAAGAAAAAAAACCAAAACTTAGAAGAGGAAGAGAAAGTGCGGAGCTGTGAAGAAAAACAGAAGTGTGAGGAAAAGGTAGAGGAAGAATGCCCAAAGCTGTATTGCACTGCTATGTGTTCTTCTGATGTGAATAGGTAGACAAGCTTAGCCTGTAAAGGGAATTATTCAATATGTCAACTAGAGAGAGTACTGAACTTAAGAAAGCAAGGATAACTCAGGAAGGAGGCAGACTGGGACTGGAAACACCAAGGAACTGACTGGATTTGGAGGAATTAGCAATGCAATCCAAAAGAGCTCAAATTGCCAGAATTGAGATTTCTTGTAATCTGAAGAAGGAGATATTGAGCAAGCTTCAGGGAACCAAGATTACAGTCCATTGAATTCAATAGTTATGATAACTCTGGTTGTTTTCTGCAGTTATTTTTAATGCAAGTAATAAAGTGGAATTGCTTGTTTTTAATTTTGGCTCCATGAAAATATCAAAGTATAATTTTTGGTTCATAGCTACAAATTGACCTTGAGTTTTATTCAGTCTTAGGGAAAGGATGAGAGAAGTCCCTTAAAACATACTTTAAGAGAGTGTAGGCAGGGATGGGTTACT
Organism: Laticauda laticaudata; assembly: GCA_004320025.1. Taxonomy (NCBI): domain Eukaryota; kingdom Metazoa; phylum Chordata; class Lepidosauria; order Squamata; family Elapidae; genus Laticauda; species Laticauda laticaudata. The sequence continues at coordinate 29,571 of BHFT01017123.1, forward strand.
GGGGATTTGCAGGGGCTCAGGAGATCCTCTAGCTAAGATTCTGCACAATTTGGAGAACGCCTAAATTCCACTCCTGGCTGGCCCTGGCTACCCTACCCTGCCCCTCTCAAAAGTCCCCACACAGCCCATTTTGGATGCAGGTAAATGCAGGGCATGTGTAGAGACTTGGGAAGGGTGAAAAATGGGCCTCCCGGAAGTTCGGGAAGGCTGGAAATGAGCCAGTTTCTGGCTTTCAGAAAGCCTCTGGAGCCTGTGTAGACCATTTTCGCCCTCCTGGAGGCTCTGGAGCCCAGGGAGGACAAAAACGCTCCCTCCCACCATGGTGCAGGAGGCCGACTAGGCCATGCCCACCATGGCCATACCTACACAGCAACCGGGCAGAGAACCTATTGCTAAAATTTTTGAAGCCCACCCCTGAGTTTAGGACAGTAGCAAGTTTGGATAAAGGGTTTCAGATTTGTGAGATAAAACAATGACAGGAACTTGACTCCTGGGAGTTTTCTTTGGGGACAAAACAAGGCTACTGAAAAAGAGCCAAAGTAACTTATTTGCACACATAAAACTCTAGCTGGGATGAAGCAAATCTAGCTAAGAGAAGCATTCAGTCATAATAAGATAGTTATCCAGCATAAGTGATATGAATTAGAAGCTATGCTGTTAAACATAACCCTCTCCCAAGAAAACACCTGCCAGGCAACATAGACTCAAAAGGAGAGCAACTACCTCTCTGTAGAAAGGTAAGAAGAAAGCAGGCCATGAAGTAATAAGTTCCAAAACTCTATGATTGACTCAGCAGATGCAAACTAACTCTTTTTCAGTTGCAAACCTGAACTAAGCCTTAGGATAAATTTCCATAACATGTGGTCTGTATAACATTTTGGGCTTTAGAAATAGAATTTCGATCCAGATCCAAATTGGCCGTGCTGGCATAGAATTTGGGAGATTGTAGCCCAGCACATTTGGATAGCAGGTTGGAAAAAGATACTTTAGATGGAAAGTTGTTGCCTAAATTTATATATAAGGTAAGAGTATGGAGGCATTTCGGCAATTTTGTGGCTAGACTGCCTTCCCAGGATTTTATGGACATTCTGTACTTCATCAGGTCCACAAGATATATCCTTGAGTAAATAAGATGAAATGAAAAGAAAAAATATTTTTTTAAATAAATACTAAAGTCAATAAAATGACTGAATGTTGTGTTGCTTATTAGCATACTATATATATATATATGTGTGTGTGTGTGTGTGAAATGGTTATTTTTAATAGATTTAGGACCAATCTTGCCAAGTCCAACCAATAAAAGCAGACTCATGAGAAACTTTCAATAAAAATAATACATTTTTCAATATTTTATGCCCAAGACAGATCAATCTGTTACCCTTGCATTTGAGAGAGGGAAAAAAATCAATAAAGGGGAGAGGAGACTCTGAATTTAACAAAGTTAGATAGGCAAACTAATAGCAATTAAACCAATTGTTCCAACAAAAAAATAGCCAAAAAAGTTTATATAAGAAGCTGGACATTTTCTGCAAATACAACTGAAACTAAAGAAAAATTGAATTAATTATTTTCTGTCTGAATGAAGTAAAATGAAATGTTCAAAAGGAAATTAAATTGTACATTTTTGTTTTTGCCCAAATTATATTTAACTTGAAAGCAGTTTTGTACAGTAATTAAGCTGTCAGCCTTGATACCCAGAGATCAATGAGTTCTAGTCCTGCCTTACGTATAAAGCCAGCTGGGTAGCCTGGACCAGTCACTGTATCTCAGCCCTAGGAAGAAGGCAAAGGCAAACCACTTCTGAAAAACCTTGCCAAGAAAACTGCAGGGACTTGTCTAAGCAACCTTCAAAAATTGGACTTTCAACTGAATGGAAGAAAAAACAAGAACTTCAAATCCCACTTTCATTTTTTCCAATATTCTGCGGTATAACTGATCCAGAAAAGAGTCCTCAGCCAAAAACAAATAGCTTAATTCCTATTTCTGAGGAATTAGACTTCAGAAATTACAGAATAGAAAGAAGCATAGCTCAAAACATATGAAAAAGAACCTAAGGAAAGGTATATCAGTAAATATTTTGTGTGAGCAATGTAGTTTGCAGATACTCTTTCATGTTTTCCTCTCTTAACTTTAAATTTTAGGAATGATTAACCCTAAACCTAACTTTAATATTGCTCTATGAACAGTTCTCTATGGAATTCCTAGTTTAAAATAAATACAGAACAGACAAAAATCTCTCATTTCCCTGAAAGGAAATCAAGTCTATGAAAAGAAAAGAAAAGAAAAGAAAAGCATCAATTTCTCTCTGATGATCTTGAAAAATTGATGCTATTCCACAAAGATGGAAGAGAACCTTTCATAATATTGCTTGCAGAGCCACAATGATTTTTGCCAGGATATGCCAGTGATATGCCAGGATGTTATATTTTCTTTTTAGAAAAGTGTTCTTAAGTTTGTAACATGTCTAGAATAGAGGTATACAAATACATTTCCTGAACTCCATGCAGCTCCACAAAGTCCTTGGCATGTTTAAAGTTGCATTTTTATGTAAAAAAAGGAAAGCTATTAAGCATATGGGCAGCAGTCACAAATCATTTAAACTATGTTATAAACATCAATTTATATTAAATGAAATTCTATTTTTGTCCTGGCCATAGCCACTTTTTGAAGTGTTCCTCCAAGCTGTGGATCAACTCTCCTATAGAAAACTCCTTGTTTTCTGAAGACTGGAACAAAAGTGGCCTAGAGGCCTTATGTAATATATTCCTCCTTTATAGTGCTCTGAAGACCGAGAGCACACTAACGACTCAGGATTTTTCATTTACCAGTCATCCATCCATTCTCCTTCCATTCTTCCCATGGTGCTGAACCAAACGTGATTTCTCTGCATTACTATGTTAAGCAGCAGTAGCAGCAAAAATCAAATAGATCAGTAAAGTGTATCAGCCAAAGCCTATCATGCATACATGCTCAGCAGCAACTGAAATTTAATGATCAACCCTTTCAATGGTCTTCTAACCCCAAAAAGAGGAGTGTTGGCTAACTCATCTGACAGTGTTTTTCTGATCTTACCCCTCATACCATTGAAAAGGTTAACACAGTGCATGCGCAGTGATTCCAAGAGCCAAGCCTGAGTCACACGCCCCCATGCCCTTTTATGCTGCCAGTAGATACAATACCTGAGGTTGGAAGAACTTCAGAAGTGTAGCATCAAATACAAGGAAGGGAAACATGAGGAGAGAAAGGAAAGAGAGAACACAGAAATATATAAAACTGCTACATAAATACAATCTACAAACATGGCAGCCTGAGGCTGTAAGAAAAAGAAAACATTTTAACTGATCATTTCCAACCAATAATACTATAATGGCCATTAAAACTCGTACAAGAAGTTGTGGTAGATACAAATCCTTTCTTTTTTTAATCTGGGGATTAATGTTCCATTCTGTTTATGGATTTAATTCAACAAGACTACATACCATTAGCTTTGATTTATTTTCCTTGAGGATTAGGAGAAATTCTACTCAAGTACAATTTATTGCAAGTTCATTACCATTTCTATGTTCATGATGGATGAGGCACTATAGCATGCAAATAACCACAAGTCAGTGGGTTTTTTTTTTCATTCTAATTACCTGGCTCAAATAATATCTTTGCAAAATGGAAGCCATGGTTCTTTTATCATCATCCATCCATCCACCTACCCATCCACTCAGTGTTTCTTAAATTTGTAGTAGAAATGAAAGCGGCAAGGTTTGTTTCATTTAAGACAACTCCAAATGCTTAGCCGTGTACTGGCCATGGTCTACAGAAATCATTCATTAATAAACTGAGGAATCTTCTTTTATTTAGACAGCCTGATAAAAACTCACTTGTGAGATTCATTTGAAAACCTATTAAGACTCACGGTCCACAAAATAACTGCAACATTTATTGAATCCTTACTGAATTCCAGTTGTAACACTCCACAGTTCTGTGCATACTGGCATTCAATCGATAACATAGAATGGCTTTTTGCTTGGTGTCTGCAGTACTCACAAAGCAATGTGAACAAATGCACAATGTTCTTTCTTTAACGTCAGCATGTATATTGTAACTACAGCACATAGCAGCTACAGCTAATCATCACTGCTGATGAGTTCCAGGACAGCATGTTGTTTATTTACACTTCATCAGAAATTGCCTGAAGGAATAAAGAAAGCTAACAAACCCAGTGTGAATGGCATACATCTGCCTAAGCCTCTGATTTTGGGCAAACCATTTCTGATTTTGACTACATGTAGCAAACAAGTTATTACAGTCAAAATGTTGTATCAAAATAGGAACCTCAACTAGCAACACAGTGAGTTTGAATCCAGATTCAGCTTTAAAATATAGTCAGTGTAAATCATAACTGGTACACAATGTTTTCTTGGAAACTTTCCCTTTTATATACATGAAGACAAAGGAAGGTATAATGTACGTGAGACAGAAAAAAATGGTGTCAGTTCCTTTTTGTACTGATAGACTGTGGTTTGTTATATTTAACTGCAAATGCTATACTTATAATCTCAAATTATTTCAGATTCCAGAAATAATTAGAAATACATTTGCAATGGTTGTATGTTATGGCTGACAGACATATTCAGATTACTGACAAAGTTATGATTACAATAGCTATCAACATCTAACAGATTCAAGATTAAAGCTTTTATAAAAATAGATTATTATTTTAATACTAATTCTAATACAGTAATGAAATTATTGGATTTTTATCATCCATGGATCTTTAATTTTTCAGAAAAAGTTTGGTGTATCAAATGACTGCAGAGAGCAACACAAAATCCAGTTTTCAAAGTAATTCCCATTCATTGCCTGCCAAATTATACATTTTTCTCCTGCACAAGAGAAAATACTTTGGGTAGAAATGGTTGGCAAGAAATATATATAAAATATGTTGAGTGATTGCCTGCTCAATGACAAATGTGAAGCAATTCATGTTTCAAATGTCTGTTCAACTGAATGATTTTTCCCACATTTTACAATTGGGAAAATAAAAAGCAACAATTAATTATATAAAGCTCAGGCCTAAACAGAAATTGAGATCTTCCTGGAAATGTGTAGAACATTAAGAGCAAGCTTTGTTTTGTTTTTACTTTCCTGAGGGCTGTTGAACTTTCACTTAGTTTAACAATTTTTTTCACAAAGAGTGTTTTATTCTACCATGAATCTAGAAGTTGTGACTTTTTCTTCCCGAGGATCATCTGTTGAACCAAAAGGTGCTGGGAAAGGGCAAAAATGCATTCCTAGTTTGTCTCTTAGAAAGGAGACTGGATCTATCTGTAATATATATTTCCCTATAGTAATGAGCATTATTTAAACTGCTGAATTTATAGACACACTCTCATACTGAGTAACCTGATTTTAATACAGTACTATTATTTGCTTTTTATTATTTCTAATTTCAAGTGGAAGTATTCAAATTACTGTACATATTCTTTCCTCAATGAGATAGCTTGAGAAAATTATATTCCCTGTTACTAATTAAACCATCCTTTGATAATTAGGAAATTTTGCTTATTTTTTATTACTTAAAATATACCTCATGTGGGAAAGTGGTTTTCCTTGATAGAGAATTTATCTGCTCTAAAAGAGGAGAAATAATGTTCTTCTGTTTTTGGCATTCAATCACTCATGAGTCTGGGGGCAACATTTTAACCAATTTTTCCCTAATGGCCTAATTTCAAGGGAAAATTGGAGATGGAATATTCCCTTTCTTGACAATTTCTGGGGCATATAAAGAGACCTTTTCCATAACTGCAGAGGTATATAATCACTAATGTTCCACCAGCTATGGGGATTTCAACTCCCATTATCTCACACTATTAGAAATAGTATTCTTGAAATTCTTGATAGTGGATAAAAATGTCAAATCCAGTCTAAACCTCTGGATGACTGTGCAACCAACCAAAATAATAATAATCAGGACCAAATCTAAAGTCCTACAGCTGACTAGGAAAAATCATAGATATGAATATCGGATGGGAGGGACACATACTGGAAAGTAATACATGAAAAAATAATTTGATATCCTGGTGGATCACAAGTGGAATATTACTCAACTGTGATGATATTGTAGAAAAAAAGTAAATACATTTTCATACTGCATCAATCAAGTGCAGAATCAAGCTCAATTATGTCATTGTTCCTCTCTATTCTGTACTGGTCAGACCATAATATATTGCACCCAGTTTTGGGTACCATGATTTAGGAAGTACATTGATAAACTGGAGCATGTCCAGATGAAAGGAATTAAGATGATCAAGAGTTTAAAAGAAAAAAACATTGGAACAATTGGAGACACTGGATAAGCTTAGAGTGCGAAACAGAATGAGATTTGATAATTGTTTTCAACCATCTGAAGTTATATAAAAGATTAGGCAACATTGTGATGTTCAAGAAACATTCCATAAGAAACCATTATAAGGACTTCTGGTTGCTCTTCTGTCATGGTTGGAGCAGAATCCGTGATCATGCGTGGTTTTGCTTCGAGCTCTCTTGTTGGAGGGTCCCAATTGGGACTGGAACTACCCTGGAGGGGTGGTGAAGAAAGGAGGAATCACTAAGAGGGTTGAGGGGAGCTGCATCTCCCCTCTCTGACAAGAACCCCCCCCTCCAAAGACAAATTGCAGTGGTGGTCAGAAATAGCCACCATGAAGACAGGAAGTAATCCAGAAAGCAAAGACTGTGCTGGAGAGGTGAAGTTGTGAGCAGAGTTTGAACCAGGCTAAACAACTGGATATTAAGGTACCTGGAATTAAGAAATAAAGGAACTTTTTGGATGAAAGTGTGTAGAAGTGGCAACAGAGAGAGAAAGAAGGAAATTGGAACTCATAAAACTGGCTTTGAATGTTGAAACAAACTAATTTGGAGGTGAAAACTTAGAGGAAAATATTTGATCACAAAAGGCTTGGAAATTAAATTGAATAATTAATGGATTTTTGGCACTAAACAGTCATAAGTAAATGCTGGAATTGAATGTGTAGAAAAGAAATAATAGCTAATAAGTGGAATTAACAAAATTAGTAAAAGTTTTATAAAAAAGAAGAAGGAAGAAGTGAAAGAAAAGGTGGAATGTGGAAATAGAATTGAGAGCGCCACCTTATGGTACCGGAAAAATTTCAGTGACTCTTTTAAAGTGTTTGGTCTTTTTAAAATTGACTTGGAACTTAAAAGAAAATAAGAAGAACTCCATTATAATAGAATTAAAACCCTGAAAAGTGAAATAGTAGAATATTACAAAGGGAGAGATATTTGAAGAAATTGTTTTGGAACTACCTGGTGACATTGGGAAAAAGCTGGGAAAGAAACCAATAGAAAGAACCTGGAAACAAAAACTTATGGACGTTGATTGTTGAAATTAAATATAAAAGATGCTGGTTGAAATAACTTACTGGATATTTGGACTGGATATAATTATTAAGGAGGGAGGGAAGGATCAACCTAAAAATGGGAGAATTATTTGACCAACTCTTATCCTAAGATAGCACCCAACCAGAAAATAAAGAGAAAGAGGAAGCAAACAAGAATGAAAATAAATTACATTGTTAGGAGGGTGAGAGACAATGGGTAAAAAAATAATAAGGAAGGAGATTCTGCAAGTAATGTGTTGTGATATATAAGAATAAGGATTTGAAAATGGATAAGATTGGAACTGATTTTTTCTTTTCTATTTTTCTTTTTTTCAAGGATTATTGTAATACCAGATATAGATCTTATTGAAATAGATATTTGGCAATCAGCAATGTATAAAATTAAAATGAATCATGAGTATTGAGATGGAAAGATTAACATCAGTTTCTATAATTAATTGAATAGATTAATATTTTTGCATTATACAAATGATTTATAAGGTAATTAAGAAAAAGAATACCATGCAAAATCTGACTTAAAATATATGTATAGATGATATGAAGTAGATAGGAGAATATTAGTATTCATGTAGAATGAGGTAATTATAATAAATCAAAGGAAATAAACAGAGGGAAAGTATAATAGGAAAGCAAATAGGTAGTCAGCTTGAACTGACAACCAAAGGGGACAATTTTTAACTAATAAAATAAGGATGGAATTTTTGAACAATAAATGGAATAACAGTTTGTGTAAAATCGCAAATATGACAGATAAAAGTAATATGTACAATGAATATTCAAAAGAAATAGGAATTTTAGATAATATTGTAAAAGTAAGATATGAGAATATTTTAAGAAAAACTAAGTAAGTTAAGTTATGAACTGAAATTGAACAAAATAAGTTTAATGAATATAATATTTGGGAATATTTAAAAGAAAATAACACAAGCAATAATAAGATATGAAACTGAATAAGAAAGACGGAGATATAACCATGGTCATGTTTGTACTGAAATGTAAAAACCTGGAACCACACTGTTTGCCAAAAGAGATGTTTAAAATATATGTATGTATGTATGTATGTATGCACATACATACACATCAGTGGTGGGATTCAAAAATTTTTAGTACTGGTTCTGTGGGTGTGGCAGGGGAAGGATACTACAAAATCTCCATTCCCACCCCACTCCAGGGGAAGGATACTGTAAAATCCCCATTCTTTCTCCACCCCACAAACCTACTTTCCAGCTCCATTCTCCTGTGCAGGGCAACAAAAGAAGACCCAGCCGATCAGCTGGGAGCTTGGGAGGCAGAGAAGAGGTGGGGGCAGGGCTAGTCAGAGGTGGTATTTTGGACTACTCAAAATTTCTGCTACCGGTTCTCCGGACTACTCAAAATTTCCACTACTGGTTCTCCAGAACTGGTCAGAACCTGCTGAATACCACCTCTGATATACATACATACAAAAGAATAAATTGAATAATGAAATTACCATGCATGTACAAATAATATGGTGATTGGCATTCAAAGAATTTATTGGAATATTGAATAATTTAACAATGAAGGATTATAATTTAATACAAATATAAGCATTAATATTAGAATTATATAAACTTGATGAATGTGAAGGATATGATTAATGTTGTTGTTTCTGTTTGCACCAAAATGTATGATGCTTAGGTGCCACACTGTTTATATATTGATGTGTAAAAGTAGAATAAATAAAAAACTTGATTATATAAAAAAAGAAACAAGTATAAGGAAAAATTCTTAATGATAAAGAGTTACAATGAAATATATTTCAGGAGAAAAGGTGAGCTCTCTTTTTCTGGAGGCATTTAATTAGAGGCTAGATAGTAATCCATTGGGAATATAATACATTGCTCAAAAAAATAAAGGGAACACAAAAATAAGACATCCTAGATCTGAATGAATGAAATATTTTATTAAATACTTTGTTCATTACATAGTTGAATGTGCTGACAACAAAATCACACAAAAATTATCAATGGAAATGAAATTTAGACAACCCATGAAATCTGGATTTGGAGTAACTCAAAATTAAAGTGGAAAAAAACACTACAGGCTGATTCAACTTTGTGTAATGTCCTTAAAAACAAATCAAAATGAGGTTCAGTGTTGTGTGTGGCCTCCATGGGCCTGTATGACCTCCCTAAAACACCTGGGCATGCTCCTGATGAAGGTGGCAGATGGTCTCCTGAGGGATCTCCTCCCACACGTGGACTAAAGCATCCCCTAACCTCTGGACAGTCTGTGGTGCAAGTGGGTGTTGGTGATGAGCGAGACATGATGTCCCAGATGTTGCTCAATTTGGATCCAGGCCTGGGAACGGGTGGCGTACCATATGCATCAACGCCTTCATCTGTAGGAACTGCTGACACCTGCAGCCAGCATGAGGTCTACAGCATTGTCTCGGGTTAGGAGGAACCCAGGGCCAACCGCACAGCATATGTCACAAGGGGTTCTGCGAATCTCGGTACTAATGGCAATCAGGCTACGCTCTGAATAGCAGCATGGAGGGCTTGCGCCCGCTAAAGAAAGAATGCCACACTCAACACCATTACTGACCCCACTGCCAAAACGTCTATGCTAGAAGGATGTGACAGGGCAGCAGAACAATTCCGCATGGCGTTCTCAGACCCTGCCACGTCTGCCACATGTGCTCAGTGTGAACCTGCTTTCATCTGTGAAGAGCAACAGGGGCGCAGTGGCGAATTTGCCAATCTTGGTGTTTTCTGGAAAAATGCCAAATGTCCTTGTACGGTGTTCGGCTGTAAGCACAATCCCCCCTGTGGACGTCGGGCCCTCATACCACCCTCATGGAGTCTGTTTCTGACCATTTGAGTAGCCACATGCACATTTGTGGCCTGCTGAGGTCATTTTGCAGGGCTCTGGCAGTGTTCCTCCTGTCATCCTTGCACAAAAGTGGAGGTAGCGTCCTGATGCTGGGTTGTTGCCCTCCTAATGGCCTCTTCCACGTCTCCTGATGTACTGGCCTGTCTCCTGGTAGCACGTCCATGCTCTGGACACTATGCTGACAGACACAGGAAACCTTCTTGCCACAGCTTGCGCATTGATGTGCCATCCTGGATGAGCTGCACTACCTGATCCACTGGTGTGGTTGTAGACTCGCGCCTTCATGCTACCACTAGAGTGAAAGCACCGCCAGCATTCAAAAGTGACCAAACCATCAGCCAGAAAGCATAGGAACTGAGAAGTGGTCTGTGGTCCAACCTGCAGACACTCCTTTATTGGGGATGTCTTGCTAACTGCCTATGCTTTCTATCTGTTGTCTCTTCCATTTGCACAACAGCATGTGAAATTGATTGTCAATCAGTGTTGCTACCTAAGTGGATGGTTTGATTTCACAGAAGTGTGATTGACTTGGAGTTACACTGTGTTGTTTAAGTGTTCCCTTTATTTTTTTGAGCAGTGTAGATTCCTGCACTGGACAAGGATCACACTAGATCTCCATGATCCCTTTCAAATCAAATCTTAAAATATGATTCTAAGGGGGAAAAGAATTTTATTATCAGATTTGTTGCATAAACTGTTTAGGTTGGATTGTCTTTCTCATAGCAACATATACAATCTCGATGTTTGCTTGTTATTACTGTCACAATATTATAAGGTTCAGAATCTCTGTATCTATTTCAGATGGAAGCAAAGCTTGTGGTGCCTTGCTTCTCTAACCAATGATTTCATAAAGTAGAGTGGAGCAACTTTGCCTGAATGAGTCTCCCTTGTTTTGTAGCTTCTAGTTCTCCCAAGACTCTTCAGTCACCAAATTACATTTTTTTTTCACTTTTAGCACTTTGTATATGTATATTAATACTTTAAAAGGCTTAACACAACCAATTCACTGAAAAACAACAAAATAATTCTCAAACACCCCCTAACCCAAAGACTGAAAATTTTGGCTAGATGTTTTTTGCAGATGTTCCTTCACTACCAAACACAATTCAGATACTCCCATCACTCTCCCCAACCCATTAGATGTTCAGAGTAACTTATACTTTGAGCTTAGAAAGTGGATTTGCCACACAACACATTATCAATCATGACCAATCAAAGATGAAAACCATTGCTAATCACACCCAAAGCAACGTATAAAAAGTAGAATACTAGGGACTGGTTAGATAACAATTATAAAATGAATATCATTTGAAAAATAGCAATATAGAATTCTACCTAAAATATAAATGATGATGGTAATGACAAAAGAAAAATGATAAATCTATCAAGCAATTCCTAAGGAAGAATACTTTCATAGTATTGAAGGGATAGCAGATTGCCATAAATAAATGAAGACACCTAGTAAAACGATATACATAACAACAAAAATATAAAAAGTGGAATGTTGGTCTGTTTTAAAATGTTAATATTTAATAGCATCATGTCATAAGTGAATAATGAAAAAAATGAAGTCAGAAAATGAATGATATTGTCTAAAATAAGGAATACTATTCCAAACAACCTTTTAAACAAATATTATAGGATCAATTGTCCATTTTAAGAACCTCAAAGGATTATTTTATTATTTGAACTGCTTTCTTTCGCAACTCACTTATTTTAAGTATTAAAACAATCCATCCTCCTTAATTATAAATGCAAAATTTAACCAGTAAAACATAATAGACATGTCAGTATGTTGGTCTATGTTTCTATGAAAAATTGGCTAGGAACCAATTTTTGGTTCATTTAAACACAAGTGATGAAAAACAAGGCTATTCAAATATTACTCTCCTGGCCTATTCAAATGTTACTTCCCTGGCCTGGGAAATAGTTAAAAGATGGACATAGTATAAAACTGAAAGGATTTAGATAGAGACCCTTTAGGATTTACTGAGCTACTCTTTGGAAACTCAAGGTTGCTTGAAACTATTTTACAAAAAGCCTATTTTATTGCAATAGGAAAAAATGACTTCTGTCCAACCATTTACACAAGGAACAGTAGCAGGCAATCACTTTAAGTCTTCAACTGTACACTGAGTCTTTTGAAATCAGAGCAATAACAACAATACAGTGGCAAACAGGGTCTATGGAATATTCTTAACTCTATTGTGAGTTCTATAACCAACATGTACCTTATTTCATAAAAGACTCAAATGAAAAAGAAAGGAAACGTCAAGCACTTGTATTCCTGTCTCTTAGCATCTTAGTCATGGCCATAACTATTGTAGACAGTAGTCAAAGTTCTATTTAGTCATTCTAAATCACATCAGCGAACAGTGTGTGGAGTCAGGCCTGTTCTCTGCATTGTTGCATCTACTTCTTGTCTAAGTGTTGGGGGAAACAAAGCAGCACAATCCTGGTCTCCCACTCCTTATCTTATTGGCTGCATTATTTAAAATGCTCAGTTAAGTCTCTTGAAAACATCATAATTTGTTCTCTCAAGCATTTATTCAGTAATTTGCAGAAAATTTCAGAAACTAAGGAAACATGGTTGGGCAAGATTCATGCCCACAACATACCAGGGCCAAACTTCACATATCAATGTATCAACTGCCATCTATATGTTACAAAAAAATTTCATCACCGTTCACACCTCCAGCTCCACATCTCTCACACTGAAGAGCTGCATCTGCATCCATATCACTTACCTTCATTCAGTGGAATTGGAGATTCCCCTGTGGCAGGCTCACCTTCTCCAATCTGTGTCCTGCCACGCAGATTGAACCTGTAGCGTGAGATAGGATCCGTCCTCTGAAGTAAAAACTTTGTCTGATTAGGAGAGAAGACCTCTACCATTGTTCTGCCAGTTTTGGATCCGTTAACTGAAGAGAGAGGCAGGCTGTGTATGCTTCAGTCTTGTTTTCAGAAACACGCTCACCTACACATTTGACCAACTGTTATCCTAAGTTAGCACCTAACACAGCCCCTGACTTTTGTTAAGATAGTAAGGATGGAAGTAAATAATAATAATAATAATAATAATAATAATAATAATAATAATAATAATAATAATGGGAAATGTGAGAAAAACTAAATAATAACTATTATGCCAGAAGCTTACATTAGATATATAAGACTCTTCAAGGAATTTGTTAGTATATGAAGAATTCTTTGGACAAATATGAAATTTGCTCCTAACAGGAGCAAGATGTTTTAGGAAGGCACATGTTTTGAAAGACAAATGGAACACATTTTTGAAAATACCTTTTAAGTAAGCAACTTTTAACAGAGTTGAAAATTACATTTCACAGATAAATGTTTCCTCACAATGATTCCTATGAAATGCTATTGCATTAGGATTCAACTTCGAAAGACTGATTAATAAAATGATAAAAGCAAAACAACAACCAGAAAAATGAGCATGGGACATACAGGCTTGGTATCTAAGAGTGTATCCAATAAGAATGCCATTGGGATGCTCAGGATGTTCCCATTCCAAGGTGACAGTTTCCAAGTTTGGCTGACGAATTCGGAAATACCTTGGGGCACTGGGTACTTGAGTAAAGTATAGTTGTGGAGAGAGAAGGGAAGAAAAAATATATATATCAGGTAACAAAATCTAAAATGCAGGTAGTGCACATAGAAGTATTTGGTATAGATGGCATAAATGTAACTTATTAAAACCACACCACAGTTTCCGTGTGTTTTTAATAAATACAGTCTGGACATTCTGCAAAGGATAAGGCTATTTTTTTATTTTTGCATTCTGGATAACTATGCAGTGGATGTAATATGACTGTATGCTGCGCTAATGGCCTAAATAATAATGAGGATGAAATTGTCAGCTATAAATTATGTTGAGCTCAAAAGCCAAACTTCTTATCTCCCATTTAGAACTATAGAGTTAATCAGTTGGGTAAGCAGTTTTTATCACATTTGTCTGTTAAGTTGAAGATTTATTCTTTCTACAGTGAGGTCAACTCTGCTTCTTAAGATGAACATAAAAACCTATCAGAATAGGAATTATGAAACTCAATATTAAGCAGTAAAGGTCACTTTTTATTCATGACATGACTGATGAACTCAAGCTAATTCATGATGATGCCAAAATGAAGCAACAGGATATGTTAGAAAGAAACTGCTGTCACTGAGCACAGCTGAAAAGACTTGTCAAGATTGATGTTAGCCCTCTGGGTAGATCAAGTAGGAAACAGATTCCACAGGAAGACTAGAACTATACATTGAGATAGATTATAACAACAGATTGTTGTAAGCTAATTGTGCTTTACTGTTCCCTTCCTATTCTCCAAGGAATCAGAGATAACCTTCCTAAGTCTCTTCCATTATTATCTTATTTCCTAGGACTCTTTCCTTATATCATGATTTTTGTCAAATTCTCACAAGGTAATCTCCCTGATTCTCCATCAGGTCTTCCTTCAGTGAGACCAACCCTTGCTATTAGGATAACCATGTCAATCTTTTAAGTAATACAGAGTTGGGCACAAATATTTGGCATAAAAATGGCTAAAGTTGCTGTACATTTTCCAAACCACTAATTTCTATTAAAATTCTATATTTAATTAGAAATCTGTGGTTGTCCTACAAATCCTATCCATTTCAACTGAAAACTAGTTAGAGCTGTTTATGTTTTTCCTTACGGGGGAAGTGTCCTTTTCCAATTCTCATTCCATATTGAGCTCTAGTCAGAATGGGCAGCTTCTGGAAAAATGTTGAAACAGTCCCCTGAACCAGAAGGACAATCTCTGTTGATCCCTAATGAAGAGTGTCAGATTGTATCATAAGAATATATGACCGTATAATAGCAGCTTTGGCTTAGTCTTCTATCTGATGCATTAAATTGTTTCATACTGATCATAAACCAGGCTTCAGAATAATAGATTACAAGATTACTTATCTAGTAATCAAATTAAAAGAGCTCTGGAGAGGAAAGTCGCCTTATTCATAAAAGAGGCAACATATAGATTTAATAATAGTCCTATCTGACATCATATCGGCAGACTCCTGCAGTAGAACTTCTCTTTTTCTTTGTTTTCCAAGCTTACATTTTGTAGGCTTGAGAAGACAGTAAAAATGAGGCAGAATCTGTTCTGAAATAGTGCTGGTTCCATTGGAAAAACAGATGCTATTTTATCCTAAGATTTCACTTTTCAAGAGATATAACCTGATGGATTCTTGACTAAAAGTACGAAAGAATTTCTATTCTATGTGCAGTTCAATTACTTTAGGAATCACTGCAATTATATCAAAATATTAGTCATTTTCTTACTTAACACAGGGCCCACCAAATATGATGATCTTGAAGCATATGCACAGACCAGGGCTGTGCAAATAAAAAATCTCGATGATCACTAGAAAGGCAACAAAGAGATAGTGTTTTCAATTTCTCTTTTCTCTTATCTTATAGTTTTTGAATGGCCGCTCTACAAGACTACAGTATATAGGACCTATTACATATTCCACCACATTGGGCTAACAGAAACTCCTTATCTTCATATTTCACACACAAAAATGATATATTTTCCAAAGCTGTGTAAGTATTAGGGAGAAACCTACCTCCTTCAGGTGTTGTGAATTCCAGAATTTCACTCCGAGGCCCATCTCCTCTCCCGTTGACTACAACCATTTCCAATTTGTAGTTGCTGTAAGGAAACAGCCGGGACACTATGCCCCGTGTCCGGTCTCCAATAAAACCCATAGACTGCTTTTTCTTAGAGACCCATAGATTCTTCAGCAAACTACTTTCTCTCCAGTAATAAGCCTTCAAGAAACAGGTAAGGCAAATAAAGCTTCTCTTGTTTTAGTGTTATTAAAAATATACCTGTGCATTTTCAGCTTTCACACAAGAATTAGCTCAAACATAAAAGTCATTCCACAAGGAAGAAGGAGACCAACAACATGAAGTCATGCTACAGGATTAACAATCTATTTTCTCTTCCCCTAAAACTAGACCAGGATTTCAGCCTTCACAATGTTCATTCTTTTTTCCTCTCACTGATGACTTCATAGTTTGGCACAAAATGTTGTCTGTCCAAGTTCACTTGTGGCCAGTAAGAGTCCATTAATTTTGAGATATAAATGGTATAAGAAGAAAAAGATGCAAAAAGAATATCCTGTGAAAAAAAATCTTCAGATTGGAAAATGTATTAGAATAGATTTCTCTCACCTGGTGTTTTAAGCAACTGTCTTTGATGGCTGGGAATTCTGGAAGCTGAACTCCCAGTACATCTGAGAAACCACAGTAAGAGAAGGCTAAGGTAAAGATATGCCACTGCCACAGTTCTAACAGGGCTTTTAACATTGATTGGTTTTTTTGAGTTTTCTGGTTTATTTGTCTGTTGTTTTTTGTTAATTTGACAAAAGCTGATTTTAAAAAAGTTTTTTAACACAATCATCAGGATAAAATCCATTGCTATTGTTTTGAGAGATCATTATTCCATTAGCACATTTATTAAATTCTGATTAGGCCAAAATAGAATGTTCACGTGTTGATTAATAAAACATGCCAAATGCACATGAAGGATGACACAAAAGTTGGGAAACTATCCGAGAAGCTGCTTTTCTTAATCACAATAAGTCAAATTCAGGAAGTTCAGAATGAAGAAAGAAGCCAGTTCTATATTATTAGCTGAAGAGGTGTACAGCATAGCAGCTACTCTGAACTGCTCTTTTGTTCCAAACCAATCAATGATCAGATGATTAAAACTACTGATATACAGATGATACAGCATGGAGTATGGATATGTTTGGCTAAATTGACCAAATTATGATGTTTTGCACAATGATTCATTAATTTTTTACTTTTCAAATGTATAAGTTTGCCTTCAGATGGCAGAATTTTTTTTTAAATACTACAGTTGTATTATGTATGAAAATAAGATTTTAAAAATGTAACATTTTATAAAGAAAAATTATACTAAACTTTGGAAAAATGAGACTATGAAGCTTTGAAGCAAAAAACACATGCATCCTGTAAATCCAAAGCTGAATTAAAACGTATCATGTTAAATGAGGTAAGACTGTAAAAATTCACCAAAATATTAAAATGAGCACTGCTAAACCACCCCAGCTTTCTTCCTGACAAAGAAAAAAATTTATTTGACTGTCAAGTCTTGAAACCTGCCTCTCCACAACACTCAGTACTGAGCCCAAGAAGAATATTGTTCTTCTATACCATATTTGCAGTCAAAACTTACATCTGCCTTAAGTATAATTAGTACATATGTACTTCTCCAACATTTGGGGCTACAACTTCTGGGCTTCTCAGCCAAAATAATTGTGAGGATTTTAGGAAGACATTCATCTGAAATGATATAGGGTCTCCTCCTTGAGAAGTGGTTGGATTAGAAGACCTCCAAGGTCCCTTTCTTCTCGACTGAATTATACTCCAGGACTATCTAGGAAACACTTGGTAGAAGGTAGTTGTAACTAAAAGATGCCCTATTATTGAGTAATGATTTTTCTCTGGAACTAAAAGAAGAAGGAAAATCTTTTGGATCTGAATTTGATATGTTTTCTTTGCTGTAAATGCTATCTTCTTAGAAATGGTCTCCATGTCTTTCAGCAGCTTTTAGATCATTTGTGTCATCTCCATTTTACTATGTGCAACAGATCATCTCGTCAGTTATCATTAGTGACAAGGGTTAGCCATATTAATAGTACCAAATAGTACTAAAATTATTGGGATTTGATTGTGCTCACTCTATATTCCTTGAGCTGTCCCTGGATGGTTTCTGGGTACACTTTACTCCATTGAAGGCTGATTGCTGTACTGTTTACAATTTTGAGCTTAATATCAGTAGGGGCAGCCTTAGGATCTAAGTGCAAGGAATAAAGCAAAGCAGAAATTGACAACCCAACAATACCTGAAAGAAAATTAAATATGAGAGAAAACTAATTTTTTTAAGCTGCAGAAGATTGTTCCATATCACTGTCTCAGTAGTTGTACTATCTTGTCAAAAATATGATGCTGCCATCTCATGGACACAGAAAGTAATTTCACATTCACACAGTTTTTGTATAGTGGCGGGACTAATCCTACCACCATTTTTTTAAAATTTGCTATTGACATCACATTATTATAGTACTTATACTATAATATAAGGTTGGCAAAATTAATGTTACTAGCAGAAACCCCAACTTTTAAAACCACTTTATGGCATTACACAAGCAGACAGGATAGTCCAAAATCATTATAAAGATGAACAGAACACCACCAATTTATAAGGAAAGAAAGACATGGGGATGGGAAGAACTTAGTTCTCTCTCACACACATATACACACACTTACAATATGATAATCTAAATGTGCATCCATAGAAACCCAATTATAATGTAGAATTATCATCATCATAAGGTAGAATTTTCAATTATCACATTTTACATTTTGTCAGTTTTGTCAATCTGCTGTGAGATATTCAATACATATTCAAGCCTACAAGAGAAACCTGAACACCATATTATATTATTTCCTGTGCAATGCTCTACACATATTACTTAGTAGGTAAAAGAAGAAATAACACTGCTATTTATTCTACCGAACTGAATGCTTTTAATGAAAAGTGTGTGATGTCTTGCATCCAAAGGAAAGAATCTGGCTATTTTATTTCCTTGTTTTCTTTTATTTCTGAAGGCAAGCTTGTATTTTTACCAACAGATCCCAAATGTTTCATGAATAAACATTAAATTGATTGAATTTTATATTACAATCATAAACCATTATATTAATTGTAAAGATACAACATATATATTTGAAACTGATTATAGGAAGGAAGGAAGGAAAGAAGGAAGGATCTATTATAGCAAAAGAAACTTCTTTGTAATCATGCAAATGGATAAAGCTTTAAAAGAAACTTTGATTTTATGACTGTGCTGTCTATAGTCCTGAAACAACAGTGCTTATTCATATTGTCCCACATTTGATAATGGGTGGTGATAATGGGTTGTATGAAACATGGAAGTGGAGCTTTATAGCTACAATTATTCCACCAATCTCCTCTTTTTCATTGTATTTTTTTTTCTTTCAAAATGTGTATTAGAAAGAGCCATGGAGCACTCTCTGGACCCACTGTCTGCCATTTGCAATATTCATGATGGGTAGAGTAAAGACAGTTGGCCCCCACTGTAGCTGCCTTGTTCACAGGCTACAGTAACTAAAACTGATCTCATAAACTCAGACTGGTAGGTCTAACCTCAGCAAGTATCTTAGTATGTCAAAGTAGTTAACAATTTTATTGCAATAGGCACTCAATGACCAACTGATTTTATTCCAGAATTAGTCCTCTTTAATGTACATCTAATTATGACATAGAGTATAAGGTTTTAGACAATGAACCTTCAGTTTCAAACAGTCCTTCCTTAGGTAAA
This sequence comes from Laticauda laticaudata, assembly GCA_004320025.1. Classification (NCBI taxonomy): domain Eukaryota; kingdom Metazoa; phylum Chordata; class Lepidosauria; order Squamata; family Elapidae; genus Laticauda; species Laticauda laticaudata. The sequence goes on from BHFT01017123.1 coordinate 49,262, forward strand.
TAGTGATGGTGGCGAACCTTCCAACTATCTAGATCTACATAAGGTCAAGAAGCTGAGGCTTACATAAAAAAAAGAGAGATTGATTCTGGACAGGTGGTTTTAGGTCTAAACTAAGGAGCCTGACCTTGATGAACAATGTTCCCTCCAAAAATGCTGCATTAATAAACAAAGTTTGAGTGGCCTTTGTGGGGCCTAAGAGGGATATCCCCCAGCTTCAGTTGGTGTGGATTTACATCTATATCTGAAGAGAGATATTGCAGCCTCAATAGTAATTCCTTGATCATTTCATAACTGAATTACTAGATCATGCCCAATTATTGTTTATTTAACTGTTCTGATCATTTTTAGAAGGAAGAGAGTTAAGAGAAATTGGAAACAGGTATTGCACCCACCTGCCCAACCCTTATTCACAATGTCTGTAAACTGACATTTGCATTTGTATTCCAGAAAGATTATGACCATTTTTAAATATTATAGAGTCACTGTTTTAAAAATAATACATTCCTCCAAGTCATTTAGCTGAAAACATAAATTATCCAAGACAAGATATATAGTTGAATTAATACTAAGTCCAAATCAGTGGTGGGATTAAAATTTTTTTTACTATGGGTTCTGTGGCTGTGACTGGGCATAGCTGGGTGGGCATGGCTTTTTTTTTTGCTTTTTTGCAGCCACCCCCAACCCATTTTTTTGGCCTTTTGGGCCTCAGAGGAGACTCTAGAAGGGGTGTTTTTGATCCCAGAAAGTTCCTCTGGGGATCAGGATGAAAAAAACAAAACAGAGCCTGGAGGGGTACACAGCACCCCTCCAGCTCCATTTTGGGACCTTCCTGGCCTCAGAAGAGCCTCTGGGGGGCATTTTTGCTCCCAGAAGGTTACTCTGGGGCTCAGGAAGAAAAAAAATGGAGGGGGGGGGGACTTGAGCCCTTCCTCCATTTTTTGCCTTCCTGATCCTCAGCAAGGGGAATCCCAGCACATCTGATAGTATGAACAGCTCATTGTTGGGTAGGGAAAAAAAAGAAATACCTTAAGGGGCAAGTGACAGGTGGGCAGGGTAAGCGAGCATCAGGCGAGCAGAGCAAGTGAGCCAGCGGCGACTGGGTGACCAGTTTGTGGGCATGGCCAGCCAGAACCTACTACCGGTTCGGTGACTCATGCCATATCCTTACTACTGGTTCACCCAATCCAGTGCAAACCGGCTGAACACCACCACTGGTCCAAATCCTTACTATATGAATCCAAACTTTAGATACTATGCCATCTTATCTCTTCTATTAGCTAAATCAGTTCATTTATTTTTACATCTGTTATTTGTACCTATTTTACTATTATATTCCTACCAACTTACCTTAGTTGTCCAAATTACATGTTATGTGCTGTGTTATGCAAACAGACTTCTGCTTGCATATTGAGATTTTCTTTTTTTCTTCTTTGCTTGAAACCCCTATGATTTCTCTGAAGGATTCACTGAATTGCCAGAACAATTTTGGAAAATAGAAAATGAAGTACTTCTTTTATCGGCAAATGCCAAAGTTGGATACAAACCCAAAAGTACTTCAATTAATATTTGAGTTTCATTTCCATAACCTGAATACTTTTTAACCACACAATGTTGGGATAGCTTATCTCCTGAATTATTTATTGTAGGCAGATTTCAGCACTGAGTATATTAAACACAAAGAAAATTTCTTAACATTTGTAAAAGTCAGATGTGTCAGAAAAAAAGAATTTCTAAGAACAGTGAATGTATGGGTATTGATGCCTGTGGTTTGTGAAAACGCTAGGCATTCCAGATATTTTGAACATTTTCATTTCATTCTGAGAAAAATAATGCCTATTGCTGCACTTGAACACCCCTTTTGGCAAAATGCTGATCATGACAGATCTAGTATTAAAAGTTTGCCAGTTATTACCAACAAGTAAGAAGTGAATGCAATCTGCCTTCTCTATTTCCAACTTTCTCGGACTATGGCAATACTCACAATCTTCCCCTGAGTAGCCAATTACGATGTCTGGCTCCATGGCAATCCCATAATCATTTAAAGCTTGTACTTTGATCTCGTATGGTGTATAGATAGGTGTTGGCGCGACGGTATACTGACTGACATCACCCTTTACAGTTCGGTTGTTCCAACTCTCCCGTGTGTCTCTTCTTCTCCACTTCACAATGTATTTGAGATTGGGGCCATACACTTGAGTTGCATTTAATGGCTAGAAAACAAAAGAAAGAAGACAAATATGGCTTAGAATATCAGGGGTATATTCCTGTATGCTGTATCTCTTCTATGACTGTTGGAGATTCAGCACCACAACAGATCTAAAAACAAACAGGTTCACTTGAAATGCAAAAGAAATTAGTCAGGCAAAAATTTCCAATTGCCAAATTGGAATTCACTGGACCACAGGCAAGAACACAACTGACATAACCTGCAAATGTTTGAGTCAAATATTGGGTTAAAAGGCTTCACATATAAAAAGTTAGAAAGTTACATATAAAATAAAGTAATAAATAAAGTACAATTGCATTAAAAAGAACATACACAAAGAAAAATGGGTTATTTTAGATACAAATTAAGGCTTGCCTTTTATTTTTCCTTTTATGTTTTAGTAGTGATATAAATCTTTTATAGTGCTTTAACATTCAATACCACACCATTAGTCTTAATATTATAAATCTGTTGGACATTATTTGGAGTCATTGTGGAAAGACAACAAATTGCAGCAGCAAAAGAAGAATTCAATAGCTACATTAATGATCAATAGTCAGAATTTACAACAGGGCTATGGAGCTAAAAGAAGAAGAAAATGTAGTTGTGACTATTTTCACCTCCAGGAGTAGGTCTATGTTATAAAGCATATGAAGCCCTGGAACAATATATATTTGATGCTCCTTTGTGCCATTGTTCTTTGTAATATGTTCTTATACCACACTTTGTAGAAAAACCTTGGAATAATGATGACTTATGGTACAAATATACATGTTATAAACAAGTAACTTCTCTCAGGATAACTCACCATCCATGATATAACCATATTATTTTTTGCTGTTCCTGATCCTTTAACTCCTGAAGGATTAAATTCAGGGCCTGAAATAAAGGTAAATACTGAGCAAACAATAATATTTATCTCTATATTTTTAAGCAATATCCCATTGTTTATAGACAGAAAATCTGGAATACAATGCTGATACATTTACGAGATCCACATATTTTAAATTAGACATTTAAATTGATTTAAATCAATTAGACATTATAAGTTGATTTCAATAAAAGAATAAGTTAGGCAACCATTTCTGCTACTACAGTGATGATAGCCATTATCTCCAGGTATTTAATAATTTGAAAGTGGAATACAGTACAAAATGGGGTCAATTTGACAAAGAAAATCTATCTGTATTATTTGAGATTTTTAATATTTTATTGTTTCAAATCCTAAATCTCAAAATCCAAGTGTTCACTTGATGATATTATAATCTGAAAACTGATCAGCAGAAAAATACTTGGTCATGTCAGGATTCCAGCGATCGCTTTGATAGGTAGACTGCTGAATCTGTCAGAACAATTTCATACATTAGTTTTCAGTTATACAGCAAAAAAAGTCTTCTATGTACATGTAAGAATGGAATAGTATAATATATTTGCAAGTACACCTCTTTCTCAGGAGTATTTGCCGCTTGCGGCATCTGTCCATGTTTGTGTCTGCATTCTCATTGCAGACTTTTTTCAAGCTTTCTTTTCATTTTAAGGGTATATATGCATTCAAGCCAGTTAGCACTTACGTGCCCCATTTGTATGGTAACGTTCAGAAGGCAGACTGGGATAACTGCTTCCTACATCATTCACAGCTATTACTCGGAACTGATAGTTGACATATGGTGCAAGGCGCAAGATGGCGGAGTTCACATTTCCTGGGTAACGGGAATGGTTATGCCAAGTTCCAGGTTGGAATTTATCTTCCTCAAATTCCACAATATAATCTAGAAGACAGAAATGAGGGATCTCCTAATTTGCGTTGTAATTACTGGTAAGCAGGCTTACCGTGAAATACAAACAATGAACAAAGCATGAATGTTATCATTTCACTCACCCGTGATTGGGCTGTTGTTGTCATCACCAGGAATCCAAGTTAACCTCACACTCCTTTCAGCAAGATCTGTTAGTTCAAGGTCACGGGGACGTTCTGGACGTGCTACCAGCAAAACAATATGCAAAATATAGGTTTCCCTAATGAAAGGTGAAGGTCCCAGTCCTTTTAGGCTTTCCATTAAAGTTCATATCTCTATGTTGTATATGGTAATAAGGTCAAGTTTAAACTTGTCACAGAAAAAGATGGGAATTGGATATTAAAACAAGTGGTACTACTTTAGACTGATACTAAATTATTAAAGTATAGAATTTTGTCCCACACAAAAAGTAGTCTGAGTAGAAAATTCTCCAGGATATGCTTCTTTTTTTTCCCCTTTGCAGGGATAATTTTTAGGGAAGTACTGCAAAATAGCATCCACTTGGTAACCTTGAAATACCACGCTCTATTATTTGTTTCAAATTTTATATAACTCTGTGGCATGAATAGATGAGGCTGAAGGCTCTCTACCATCAGAATAAAGATTTTAGAACCAATTGTTTAGAGAGAGTTTTAGATTTTAGAGAAATAATAAGTAAGAATATTTAGTGATTGTTACTCTGATTCCTGGAAGTACAGAAGAAAATTGTAAAAAACATTGTACTGTTCCAGTATCATTTGTGGCCTGCCCATATGGATGTGTTGCATTTTTTTAATCAATTGTATAGAGATGTAGAAAACATTTTGAATTAAAACTGTTTCAAATTTAAAACATCCCACTTTTTTTAAAAAATCCCAAATGGGATATTTTAAGTATTTCAGAATTGTTTTTGAATTTGAAACACTTGATGTTTTGAGTATGAGTGGCTCAAAATTTGAAACATGTTCAAAATGTGGCATGTTCCAACTGCAAAATAGTCTGAATTTGAAAATGTTAAAGTAAATGCAAACATTCATACAGGGAGGAGAAGAAAATCCTTGTCAATATCAGAATTGTGCATTTGTCCTCGTAGCCTAAACTAAGCTGTAGTTTAATGACTCCTAGAAGTAGATTCATTTACTTTTACACTCTATGCAACAAGCTGTACAACAGAATTCCAGATGTCTTCCTATTTCCCAATTATGACTACTGCTGAGGGATGAGTAGCACAATACAGTTATACTTTCAGTAGAACTCTAATTAAAGTTATTTCGATAACTAAGCAGCAACAAAAGAAAAAAATTCAAAGAGATTGATGGATTAGTTCTGATTACCTGGGGGTGGGGTCATACGGTTAACAGAAGAAGGAGCTGCAAAGTAAGATATTAGCCGTTTAGAGAGTTAGGATCAATTGTTAAACATAAGTAATTGAAGGATTATAGTTTAGCTTTTAAACCATGGGTGAACAAGCTGCAATCAAAGTTCATTCATTTGGTTGACAGAAAACAGATTGAGGGTTTCCTGTGGCACAAAACCAAGCCACCTGGCCTCTAACCAATAGCACATCATCTGATTATCTGTCTGGTGGGATAACATAGCTTACTTACATCCTTCTGATAATGAGAGTGAGAACTCAACAATATGCGCTGAATTGCTGAAAGGGGTAAGGATGAGGAAGGGAGAGAGATGAACTATATGTATTCCTTTGGTATAAGCCAGTTTATGTAAAAGGATACATGTCCAATAAATGTGCATGCACACCTCCAAACCCTTGTACAAAGACAAAGAGTTGTACAAAAAAAAAAAATCTGATACAAAGACAAAAAGATGACTAACCCATATTTTAGATCAAGTTTTAAATCGAACTAGTACTTTGAAGAGATTCCTAAACATATTTAAATTATTTTTGTATCTCTTCCCTACCTTTCAGAGAAGACTAAAATAAAAAGGAACTACTGTGTTTAATCAGCTCTTTTCTTTACACCATAAGGACTCATAATTATTGTGTACAAGCAGGATTATTTTAAAGCAGTAAATAATGAAAATAAGTCAGCCAGTTGAACATGGTTAATAGAATGTTATATTTTTAAAGAATTAAGATTGTTTCTTTTCTTTTTTTTGCTGTATATTCCATTTTCTATAATTGAGAGAAACAAGTAATAACTTTTGCAGAAATAAGTTGTCTATGATACTTAGAATGTACATCAAATTCAAGAAAATTGAAAGGAAGACTTACCAAGTACAGTGAGATGGGCTCTGGCAGTATCCTTGTCTAGTTCAGTGCTAGCCACACAGGTATAATATCCTTGATCTTTTTCTGATACTCCATGTATAGTTAAACCATCTTCTTCTTTCTTCATCCTTTTCAGTGCAGAAGCATTACAAGTAAAAACATTTTGGAAACACATCTCAGAAAAACATGAATGACAGCTACTGATGTGCCTATTACTGTATACTTTTGTAAAAACAAGATAGAAATTAAATAATATCCTATAACATATTACAAATTGGTTTTTTTGAGCCAAGAAAAGTATTATAAAATTAGAAAAACAAAATAATTAACTTTAAATTATTTTCTTTTCTTATCAGTGAAGGATGTGCATCTCAAGTAGATTTATTTAAAAATATGGTTTGAACAAAATCCTTGAGGATCTCCAATTTTGATTTCACTGGATGTCTATTAGCTATTTGTTGAGAAGGTTTTAATACTTCGCTGAAACTGTACTCCTATCTGAACTGATTTGCAGAGGGCTAAACAATGGCACTTTCAAGGTGAAATATAATGTATCTACAAGTGAGAATTAAATTGTCTATTTTTTTTCTCATTTTGGAAAGTGAGCACTTATTTTTATAACTATTTTAAAACGAACAGGTTTTGTGCATTTTTAGCTCAAATAATGGAAAATCACACTTTATTTTGGAAATCTCATCTCTGAAATTTTACAGTGTAATCGGAAGACATCAAGGATGCAGGATGCAACTTCAGAATCACTAATGGGTATAACATTGTAAAAAAATCATCTTTGGAAGACATTTTGGCAGTCTCTGAGAAAAGATTTAAAATAATGATTTATATGTATATATTATTTTTTTAAGTTTATGATTTAAAAGTTAGCATGTTTAACTCATAGACACATATATGAGTTAATGTGCATGCACATACCCATACAATGTGCGTGCACATGCCCATACAAAGGGTTTAATTTAGTTTATTTTGGTGTTTTTGTAGACATTAATTTATAAACTGCTTTTTTAATCAATTTCCAAATGCTGCTATGCCTGGAATACTAAACAGAAACAGAAAGATTATTTTTATGATCTGAAAACAGTATTAGCCTAATAAATAAAAGCTCATTAACTTTAATCAAAGAAATTGAACTTCTGAGAATTTAAAAAGGAAAGTGTTATTTAATTTTTTTTATCAAGTAGATAACTTTTTTTAAAAAATGATATAGTTTTAAAGTTACAAACCAACAAGCTCAGTCTAGAAAATATATTGTACTGTTTTGGAGAGAAATATATACATTCTCCATTTTAAATGACTAAGATAAAATTGAAGGCATCAAAAATGTAGTATTAAAAAAGAATTACACATTGTTTTTTCAGAAGTGATGTTTTTAAATGAGCAAGTAAAAAATCAGTAACTTCTGATGAAAAAAACATCATTAATTTTAGAACATAATTTTTAACAAGAGATATCAAACAATTTTTTCATTTCTTTATTGTTCCTTCTATTTCTGCACACAAAACATGGCTTTTGCTATTACATTTTTTTCCATCATCAATTTACTCCTCTTCCAAATAGCAATAGATGTAATACTCACCATCAAAATGGGAAAATTCTATAATAATTACTTGTATCCTAGAGTAGCTGAATAGACTAAAATTTTGAGACATATATCATCTAATAAAAGAAAGATAAAACTGACCTGTTTCCAAAGTAGACAGGAATATCATCTTTAAGCCAGGTAACTGTAAGCCGTAATGTGGGGTCATGTCTTGTCTGGCATACGAAGTGAATTGTGGAACCTTTCTTTGGTACAGCATCTTTGGGTCCCTCTATGATCCTTGTGGGATCTGCAAAGAGTTAGATAGTAGTCTAGGATTATTAATGAACTATTTAATTTATTTGAAGTCCTCAAGCTAGTCTTTTCAAGATGTTTGAAGGGAATGTAATTAGGGGAGTCTAGTTCAAGCACTAGGAAATAGAATCTAATAAAAGAATGTAACACTGACAGATTGTCTACTATTGCTTTATTCATCAAGGATTAAGTGACGATAAATCTCCCTGTTTCTATCATTTAGTTTTTCCCTGATATTTATCCATTGTTAAGCCTTGCAATCCTTCTTGTACTCACCAGACACATTTTAATGCATACCCTAGTACTTTGGAGGTGTAATTCAGCTCAAAAGATTCAGCCCCACAGATGGCAATAGGTTTTACCCCAAATTGGTATGACAAGGACACAACCAATATGTAATCAATCTTTCTGATAAATCATCAAGAATTCTTTGTTGTTGCATAATCCTCCTCTGCAGTTCATGGCATCTGCTCAAAAAATGTTCCAAGGAAGGTGCAGTGTAAATAAGGCACTCATTCAGTTCACTCCTTTTCTTTTATTTCCCTTTATTCAGTGTTTGAACCACTCTCATCTCTCTTTATACACTACTCAAAAAAAAAAAATAAAGGGAACACTTAAACAACACAATGTAACTCCAAGTCAATCACACTTCTGTGAAATCAAA
>BHFT01017124.1:0-10871 GCA_004320025.1 Laticauda laticaudata
CACACAGCACTCGCGACAACTACGTTTGCAACGTTTTTCCATTCGATTACATATTAGGTTTATTCTGGCTAGCTTCCTCAAAGGGGAGAAACTGGTAAAAACGATGTCATCAATCAGATTCAATTCGTTTACCGTTTGCCGTCGCTGGAGCGTCCACAAGAAAGTCAAAACAGACGAGATGGACGGCTGCTCGTACGAGTGCTCTTGCTGTCCAGGACTTCTGTAACAGATGGATGTAATCACAAGTTTGGGGGATTCGCTACAAAGCAGGGGGCAGCTATTGTGTGACGGAGGCTCACTTATCTCGGTGGAAACGTGCGTCTGTGCGATATTCTTGCAGAGAAAGAACCCTAAAACCTCCCAGCATTCAATTCTCTTAAACATTTGTCTTTACACTTTAAGATTTTTAATCTGACTGGGCATTCCTCTACTGTCTGGCTGGCTGTCACTCTTCTATTCCTGCCCCCCTCACCCCGCCCCAACAGACCTCTGGTACATTATGACCAAATTACCGAGATCCGCCGGCAGGGTCCGCTGAGTTACTCAACTGGGACGAGGCTACGCTGGCGATTTTAACTACAAGACAAACACTTGCTGGTCCCTGGTCCGCGGTAACGACCCTAACTCATGGGAATTTCTTCTCTGCTACACGTCTACATCTTAAACTCTTCCTGATATTCTTGCCTATATCTCTTTGCATTTTACTAACTTATTCATATCTACTTATACCTTTGTTTACATGGTTCATTGGCACCACATTATGAATTTCGCTTTTTATTGATAATAGTGGACTGTCCTGATTGTTTGTTGGCATACATAATCTCCATAAAATCTATCTCGCTTATATTCACACATACTTTGCAACAAACCTATGCTTCCTGTCAAAGATGTATTGCGGTGTTAAAGCGCACTTCGATTAACAGAAGGCTATTATACTTGTTCCATGTGGAGTACGTCATGAAAGTGCTACCCATAGCTTTTTCACTCTGTAATGTCTGTTTTGTTTAAACAGAAACTCTATCACTCCTCTTTTGTTTTCCGTCTTACTCTTCCTATTGGAATAAGAAGCTTGAAAACTGTTTCTCTCTATTCAAAGCTAGAATATTAGGGGGACCCTAAAGTGTCCTCTTGTATTATGGGTTCCTCCAACCCAATATACATCCTAAGTGGGAATACCGATGATGAATGATCATCTTCATATTAGTTCATTATTTTTGTAATTATTATCCTTTTCTACTAATTGCATTCCCTTCTCACTTCGTAAATGTTTCAACACAACTTTGTCCCATCCTCTCATCGCTACTTGTGATGCTTTTATATACCGAAATCTGATCCTGTCACAACAACAGCTTCAAAGAATGTCCTGACGATCCGCAGAAGCCTCACAGAAAATATAATATTACTCTGGATTAATAAAAGACTTTCAAGGCGCATTCGTTTAGCTCTCAACCAATTTTTTCCTCGCATAAGAAGACTTCTACCCACACACTTTCAACTTCGATTTGGCAGAAATGCTGTTGTAGGCTCCACCGCTTCAACTCGCCTTCTCATCCAACGGAGCTAAGTATCGAGAGTTTAAAAATAAAGTATAGAATTTTATGTACGCCCGAGAGCGCCGTTCCTAATATCAGTCCCTCGTGCCAAATCGAGCTCTCAGATTGCGGGGGGCCGTTGATTACTTTGCAAAGCGCCTTGGTCATGTGTTTCAACTGGACATTTTTTGGATCTGGGCAGTAAGGGTGAATCTATTATGTCACTCGCACCAACATGGATATTCAGTGCTGTTATAAAAATTGGCCCAAATGCAACCCGGTAACCATAAAGTTCACGGACTCAAGGACAGAAAAGTACCCTAATGGGACACTGGCTTGAAATGGGGTCGCCGCCAAAGGAAGTCTGGCAGAAAAGCATTATGGAAAATTGTTTTAAAACATTCACTCAACATTTGGAACTCCCTCACTCTAACCGGTGGGACCAATGAAAAGGTTATTAAATCCCATTCTTGCAACGCATAAACCAGGAGTTAACTCATTGATTCCTTGATCAAAGCTTCCTATGCCTTTGCTGGAACTCTTCAAACTTTTCAAAGTGGCCTGCCACATGTTGGCTTTTGTATTTGCTGCCTCCACCTTTGTTTACGAAAGCCTTTGGCTTCCCAAGAATCATTGCCGTAATCACATCAAGACGAACGGTTGCCGTTGAGAGAACTCTCACTTTATGTTTCTTCACATCACTGGGGTTCGGTTTGCTTGCTTGGGAAAGTATTCCATGCCAATTACTCCACAATATTGTCCAATAATGTTTTCTAATGGCTTACATTGTAATGTATCTTGACCTAAGAACGCCTTGGCTGCTACACACATCATCGGAGGAATCGTCCAGTCCTAACCACACTTCAGGAGGAAGATTTAAACATCAACGCCTGAAAGGAATGTATTTTATCTGGCAATAATTCTGTTGGGCTTTTCACCCGGTCTAGCAGCATGTGTCTATTGGGGATGAACTTATAAATCAAATCATTGTTGCAAGTTCAAGTATGCTTATACCAAAATTAATGTTATATACTCTGTGATTTTATAATCTTACAGGCACCAAGTGAGAATACCCCTCAAGCAAGCGGAAATTATTAGATACTCTCACTCTAGGTCTACTGCTTGCTCTGGGCAACCACGGTCAGCCACGGCATTGCGGCTAGTGCATACTGAAAAAAAATTACAGCTCCTGCGGTCAGCATTGATGATTGATTTATTACGAAATCGTGAGAAATCATTACGAGCTTTGCAAACTCTTGACGTCCTCTCGAGAATCGGTCATTGCAGATCGTAAGAGGCTTATGATCTGTTATTTTTAAAACAAGGGGGACTGGGTGTGCTGCGCGTTAAAGAAAAATGTTGATTTTTATATGCTGACTCAGCAGGGGGATCGATACGATGGATTCTATGAAGAATTAGAAAAACGCTTAAAGGATAGAGAGAAAACGAAAGGTTTAAACATGTATAATTGGTAATCAAGGTTGTTTCTATTTCACCAGTGGATTACAACCTTTCACTGCATTGGAGGACATTAAGTACTCAATTAATATTGATATGTATTATAGACTTGTTGTTTTAATAGAATATTGAATTACTTTTGAAAAAAATCAATTATCTCCTAACTGCTAACCTCGTTTAATTGTTATCGCACAGACCTCACTGTTAAGTTTACCCGGACAAAAATTCATGTGCTGAGCTTACCGCTTGATCAGGACTGACGCTGAACGGGTTGCATCTCCTGCTAGATGCCTGGGAGAGTGAAAACATGTTCAGAAAAAAGTTTCCTTCTTCTTGGACGAAGGAAGAAGACTCGTAATGAGAATAATAAAGAGGAGATGTAGTAATTATTATATCACATTCATAGTTTTGCAACTGTGTATGCATTGCAACTATGTATTGTTTCAAGAAGACGGATTTTGAACATTGTTCACTCTAGTATAGATCATTGAGCTTCTGTCTCCTCAGTGACTTTTGCGGACACGTACAGGACAGAGGATTAAACTATATGATGAAATAATTTAGTTCACATTGTGATTAGCTGTCTAGAGCATGCAATTTGTAAAGCAGAATTATCCTGATTGAAATTTTATCTTGCGAATCCGTGTCTGACCTGATTTTGCCTTATCTGAGCTAATAAAATCATGTGTATCCTGTGACCCTGGGCTTGACCTGAGTAGCTTGAATAACAATCACCCCCTTTATTGAATGAGCATAATAAAAGTAGTACTCAATTTGGGGCATCATCCGAGAACTCGTCTTCTGTCGTTTCTTTCTCCGTTTCGCTCCGCTATCATGAGACGCCATCTACATGCGGGATAGCAGATACGCATCGGGGTCCAATTATTTAACCAGGCTCTTCAGCATCCGTCTCTTCGCCATGGTTGATGCTGACTACAATTCATGTACATTGAATGCTTCCAGGCATCGGGTTAGCTTCAAGATGCCAGGTGGTTAACAGCCAGTGATTCAAGGAGGGGCTGAATGCAACCTATCATGGCTTAGGACCCAATCGGCCGTGCAACGACACACACATGGTGCCTACTTCATTGTGGGCGGAATTGACGCCTTCCCACAAACCTACATCTGAAGCCTACACTTTCAGATGCTCACCCGTGAAGAGAGGATCTTCAATACACGGCTGTCCAGGGCAAGCGGTGGTGGAGAAACGCCTTTGCATCTGCCAACAGGTTTCCAGGTACTTCTACCACATACAGCGATCGCCCACAGACCGTGAAGGAACATCAATGGAAAGCTTGCTGCACCTGCACAATCTCATGCGCACCAGTAACCAGTGTTGAGAACAGCTCGTGATCTCAACAAGGGAATGGGGACATGGAGCCTGGGGAATGGAGGCAAGGGCAAAACTCTGATAGACACTGAGGATGTGCAGGCCCCAAAGAGCTCACAGTGAAGGGAAGAAGCACGCAACCTCCTGAGACAATGGCTGGCAATCTCCCAAGCTGGAGCAGTGGAGTGCAAGACAGGATGATAAGATGATTAATGGATGCTTCCTTCAGCCTGTGTCAATCACACTGATGAGATTGGGGCATGTAATGTTGGGTGGGCCTACAATGAACAGGGCATTTTAAAAAGAGTTGTGTTATGTTGACATGTGTGGATAATGCTTACATTAGTATTGAATAATGAAAGGCCATACGGTGTGGCACCTGGGAGGCTGGACATACAGTCACTATGCTTGCGCACGGAGGTTTAATCTTATCCACAGCTATCTCAACCCATCCCACAGCTATTTAACCCATCCCACAGACTATCCTAACCATCCACAAGGTATCCCTGCCCATCCCAAAGCTAATTACCTATCAAAGGTATCCCTGTCACCATTGGCATCCCTATCAAGTCGCTCATCTTACCTGCTATCTAAAATTGCGCTGCCATTCCCACGGCTAATTAATCAAAAGCAACAAGGCTTAAACATTCTCTAAAGTTTCAACCAAAGAATTTTTATTGAAAAAATAAATGAAGCAAAGATAAGTCTTTATTAATAACAAGCTGTAAAAGAAAAATGCCAAGTCAAGTGTCTCAATATAAGTCTACAGATAGCACCCAGTCCTCTGGCACTCTTCTCTGTCACTTCTAGAGGTGTCGCCAGTTTCAGGGTGAAGGTCCAGCGTTGCTTGTGAAGGTGGCTGCTGCTGGAGTGCTGGTCTGAAGCGCCACTGGGGGTTTTGCCTGGCCCCGAGAGGACAACAGGGGACGTGTGTTTGAGGAAGCTCTCAGACAGCTTGGCTAGCCCCGTGATGTTTGAGAGCTCCTTCGCTCCATGCCATGTGGTGTACAGCCCAGTACCTCGACGACAGATGTACTTGAAGCTGGCGTTGTCTGTGAGCTGGAGGAAGTAGCAGTGTAGTGGGTCTGTCTGGTCTGCAGCGGGTGAGGACTTGGCGTGAGTGGGCATCGGTTGAGTGGGTGGCATCGGTGGCATCAGTGGAACCGGTGGCAATGGTTCATCCGATGAACCTGTGCCTGGACTGGGAAGGGCTGCTGCCTGTTTTCGCTGGACCTCCTGGTAAGCCGTAGCCCTGGTAGGTGAGTGGGCTGTGGAAAAGCTTGGAATGGGAGGGACATCCTCCTGGGTGGAGGAGCAGACTGGACTGGGGTGGGAGCAGGTTCATCTGGATCTGGAGGGTTGTGAAGCAGATCAGTGATCCTTCCTTCAACACCCGGTACTAGGGTTCCGCCATGCCCGTGAGGTCTGGTTGACATAGGTGAGGAAAGGCTGTGTTTGGAGGATGAGGAGTCGGTATGGACCAGCTGAGAAGGATATCTATGCTGCTCCTGATGGTTCTCTTATCTCCAGCAGAGACAGTGTGGTCTGACCCTCCTGTCTGTCTCTGCCTTTCTGGTGTTGGTGGATGCAGGTTGGACTTGGTGGAGTGCCGTCTCTTTCTCCCACTGTGGCCAGGGAGATCTCCACGCGCTCCGCCACGGTTAGAACAGCTGTCCGCGGTTCTCCGCCGTGGCATGCTCCACAGACACCTGCCCGGAGACAGGAGCTGACTCTCACCGGAAGAGGACTGGCTCTCAGCAGGCTGCTGAGAGAGGGTTGTGAGAGGGGGCTGCTCTTCGGTGGCGGATCTCCCTCAGGAAGCTGCACACTTTAGCCATGACGTAGGTCTCTCTGTCCGTCCAGCTTGACTGCGGCCTGGCCAGATTCTTGAGGTGCAGCTTCCCGTACCAGGTGTGCATATTGTTTCCACCAGCCGAGGAGCACCTCCGAAGTGTAGCCCAGGCTCTCCGCTTCTCTTTCCAAAGCAGCCTGCTTCCTTTTGGTGTCCCTGTAGAGCCTGTGTCCCTTCTGCATAGATAGTCATTCTCTCTCAGCCACTCCAGCACCTCATCCCTCATGTTCCTCCTTGATGGAGTATGCGTCCTCTCCCTTTCTCACATATGCCTCTTCCTCCTTTGGCAGTACACAATGGGCCCTCATCCAGAGGGGCTTCCAGGTTGTAGGGGCTGCTCCTCCATACCACCACCACCAGCAGCAGCCAGCAGGATCATCATCAGCAGCAGCAGCACCAGCAGCATCACCAGCAAGACAGATCAGCGGCAGCAGCAGCGCCAGCACAACAGCAGGACCAAGATCAAGCAGCAGAGTAAGCACCAGCAGCGCCAGCAGGACTACAGCACAGCAGGACCAGGAGCACAAGCAGGATAGCAGGACGAGGAGCAGCTTCAGCAGAGTAAGCACCAGCAGTAGCACCACCGCCAGAAACAGCTTCAAGCAGAGTAAACACCACAGAAAGCACCACCGCCAGAAGAGCAGCAGCAAGAGTAAAGCACGAGCAGAAGCACCACCGCCAGAAGCAGCATCATCAGCTCCTCCAGAAGCAGAAGAGCAGAAGCCCCAGCCCCAGAAGAGTGAGCCCATGCTACAGAAAGCCCCAGCAGAAGCAGAGTGAGGGCCAGGGGTGGTTGGGTGGCCCTGTCCCTCTTGCCAGGGCTGGCAAGCAGATGGTGAGGCTTCTCTTCTTCCCATGGTTGGTGGGTCACTGGCTGGCAGGCAGGCTGGCAAGCAGGAGGCTGGCAGGAAGGCAGCAAGCAAGGGCTGGCAGGCAAGCTACAGGCTGGCAGGCAGGCTGGCAGGCAGGCAGGCAGGCAGGAACCAAGGCTGGCAGGCACCAAGGCTGGCAGGCAGGCTGGCAGGCCAGGCTGGCAGGCAGGCAGGTAGCAGCAAGGCTGGCAGGGAGGCTGGAAGGCAGCTGGCAGGCAGCTGGCAGCAGGCTGGCAGGCAGGCAGGACAGCAACGGCTGGCAGCACACAGGCAGGGAGGCTGGCAGGCAGGCTTGCAGGCAGGCTGGCAACAAGGCAGGCAAACAAGGCCAGGCAGCAAGGCTGGCAAGGCAGTCGATGTGTCTGGAAGCAGGTCTTTCCTCTGAATGGTGACCTGCTTGGAGCTGCTTCCCTTTATATACGCGGGGCTTGACGAATGCATCCTCCCCGCATGCTGCAGAGAAACGCTAGGCTTCCCTCTGCATCCACTTATCCGCTCAGCATCCGCTGTTCATGCCGCTTCATCCACTTCGGCATACCGCTCTGCATCCGCTCTGCATCCGCTCTGCATCCGCATCTTTTCTGTTCTGCGTCCGCTTGCTGCGCCCCCTGGAAGCCTTGCGGATGTCCTATCTGCTCTCATCCACTTCATCTGGTAGGCTTTCTGTGGAGCATCCGCTTTCCATCCACCCTGCATCCTCCCCCCATCCGTTCCTTTCCGTGTTGTCCGCTCTGGTTATGCAAATTTTTGCCCCTTTTGAGAGCGGATAAACAACGGACGGAACATTTTTCTCGTCCGCTGTGTCCTTTTTACAAACGTTTTGCATCCGTCGGCCAGTGTGACAGGGCCTTAAGCTGTATTTCACTGGTTATAGAAGAAGGATGCCACGAAAAAAGGTAGTTGTATTTGTAACAAAACAGAAAATTCAAATGATATTTGTATATGTTTATTTAATTTTCTTATAAAAAATTATGTTAGAGTTTAGAAAATGTGTGAGTTAGTTAGACTTCTCCAGCTGAAGAAAGTACCAATTTCCTTTCTTTAACTCACTATGCTTTTGCCCACCAATTTATTTCTCAGAGATTGGTTCCTTCTACTCTGTATTCACACACAAAGGGTATCATCTTTGTTCATAAACTGAGTGAAAAGATCCTTTATTTTAGTGTAATAGATGTCCATTTTACAGAAATGACAGTATAGGCATGTAGGACCCACTTTATTTATTTATTTTCTCAGTTCATACAGACATTCATCTCAACTGTATGATTTTGGAAAACTTATAATTTAAAATTTGCAAAAAAACAAACAATATTTTTAAAAAGTAAAAAAAAACACAATTAAATTAACAAAATTCAAGCCAAGGTGTAAAATATTCTATACTTACAATAATCACTGTATGGGTTTCATTGGTCCTCTAGATCTTGATGCGTGGTATCAAGTCCTCTAGATCTTGATGCGATACAGTCATATCCTTTTGGTCTAATAAAAGGTCTGTAGGATTGGAGCAAAAATAACATGTATGGAATGATATTCCACATAAAGGGTCTCTTTTTGAATCCCACCAGATGACATTTTTTAGAGGATGTCATATAAAATTATCTTTCCTGATAGACCTAATGGTAAGATAGATATAACTTACCAGAGGCAGCATAGTTACCCAGTGGTGTGGCATACAGATCTTAATAAGTCATCACCGCACATTGAATTGAACCTGGAAATGTACTGAAATGTACTGCAGTTCAGAGATTGAAAATGTAATATTTGCCTCATGGTGAATACTTACAACTGTCTGTGCAGCATTCGACAGGAAATCTATGACAGCTTCTGTTTCAAGGCAGCCCTATTTAGAACACATTCCAATAGTCCATACCAGAATTGACCAAGGCATGAGTAACTGTGAAGAGACCCTCCCAATCCAGGAACAGGGAAAATAGTCCACAATACAAAGTCCCTTCTGACCAAAGCTGCCACGTTTGCTCTTTTGGATGGGAACCATGAGTCCAGGAGAATTCCCAAACTGCATGTAGGTTCTGTTTGGGGTAATATAATTTGTTTTGTCGTCCAGAACTTGCTGGGGTTGAGCTGAAGCCTGTTGTTCTTCATTCAGATCCCCAAACACTAAGGAACCTACATAGTATTATTTCAACAGCCCATGGCTGAGATATAAAGATATAAAGCCTTTGGTTATCCACATCGTATGATAACCTAACCCAACGGCATCATGTAAAGCTTAAACAGGAGGAGATGTTTCTAAAGACACTGAAAAGCAGGGACAGAGTACAGGACCAATTTCCTCAAATCAATACTGACTAGAATCAGCCCTGGAGAAATACAATGCTATTTGCTCCCAACCTATCCAGTCTATCATAAGTATACCATTGTCATAGAGACCACTATGCCCATTTTGTTTCCACAATAAATTATCCAATATCATCTCAGTTCCATTCTTGGGCCTGAAACCAGCCTGAAAAGCAGAGATGGGATACTAATAGTTCTGCCTGGTTCTATAGAACCAGTAGCTCTGAAGAGCAGCAGACACCGAACTGGTTCTGTGTTTGCTGCTGTTTGGCCCACACCTGCCTGGGCTCTTACCTGTCCTTTATTTCCTGCTTTTTCAACCTCAGCTGCTTTGCACGGCATAGCTGAGGTTGAAAAAGCAAGAAAAAAGAGGCCTTTCAAATGCTGTGCACCTGTGCACAGCACTTTTCAGCTGTCCAGGCTGCACAGCTGAAGGTTTTTTTTATACATGCACACAGCAAAATGTAGTCACCAAACTGGTAGTAAGACCGGTTGAATCCCACCCTTGTTCAAAAGGGTACAAATAATCTGCTCTATCTACTCTGATCATTTGCCAACAACCTTCCCTAAAAAGAGACCATGACTTCTTTAAGAATAGAAGAACAATACCCTCTATCAAGGAACTATTTACCACTGCCAAAAGTGAACCACACAATGCCTACCAACAGGTCTAAACTCTTCCAAATTAACTGAGCAAAACAATACCTGTAATTGGCTGTCTCGAGGCTGGAATCCAATTGGAATTCAAGAAATTTTGACTGACAGATTCCCTACAAATTACATTGAGTAATCTTTTAAATGTGTGAGCCTTCTCTACCCAAGACAACAATAGTCATCTTAAACAAGACCACCAGATACAACAAGGGCAGAAAAATACAAATGGAAAACTCAGCCTCCTAGTTTCTAACCTGGTGCCTTAGCTACTACAATAAACTTGCTCTATCATGGTGGTATTGCTTTCCATTAAAGCCAAAACAAATGTTGTATTAGTAAATCCAATGAAAGATGAAGAAAACATCTGAAGAAAAGCAAACAAAAAAAGAAAAATATGAAAAAGGAAGCCAGAATTTTGAAGGAATTACAGAATTGGATATTTTTTCAATACAAAAGTTGACTTGAACATTTTATTAATCCATCTATGACTAAGGTTAAATAAAATTGTACCTACCTATTGCCTACTCTTATATTAATTATTTGACTGAGTTCTTGACATTCTTGTAAATCATGACATGAGTCCCATGTGATGCCTACCATGATCATACCCACCCTGAGCATGCCCCGGCCCTGGCCCTCTGAGGTAAAACACAATCCTGATGCAGCATATGTATGATAGGTTTAAAAAGAAAATATGTACATGGTTGTTAATTGTGCCTGACACTGTATATTAGAGACAAGCACAATTCAATCCATGATCAAAGATATCTTGTAAATAAATTGGATTCTTGCTATTTCCATAAATAACACTGAATCGGGGCCACAACAGTAGGCATCACATGTGACTCATGTCGGGGGGGGGGGCACCTATGATA
>BHFT01017126.1:0-11486 GCA_004320025.1 Laticauda laticaudata
ATTAGTTATAAAAAAAAATGAACCCAAGTTCTGAAGCAAATAACCTATGAATTAAACGTCTTAAGGGAACTAGACTATTAAAAAAGCAAAATCATAAGTAAGTCTTAAATAAGACAATACCAACTCATCTCTGCTATTCTCATCACTCTGAGGCATTCCATGGTCTCACTTTAAGCAGCAGACGTGTGGGAGGGCTGTGGCTGAGTCTAGGGTCTGAGCGCCATTGAGGATGCTTGGCCTGAAGTACAACAGGGATGGTGTGTTCGGAACTCTCAGAAGCTGACTCAGTCCCGTAGTGAAGCCCTTCCTCAACGATTTCAGCCTCTATGACAAATTTGTGAGGCTGGCTTGTGGAAGAGAGTGTAGTGCCGCAATCTTACACCTGTGTGGTCTCACTGGGTCAGGAGGGTGCTGATCATGAACCTCCTACTGGTAAGTTTGGGCCCCTTTTTCGCCTGTTAAGCCTTTCTGCGTACTTGATGGGCTGTAAATCCATGAATCTTTTTTTCTACATCGCCGTGGGACACCTGAACGATAGGATCAGCTTCCAGCTGCCGTGGTTTGTAAGGCTGTGATCTCCCTTTCATCACCCTGTACTGGCCTCAGCAGTCCAAGGAGTCTGCTCACGTTAGTATGAGGACTTCCCGAGGGATGATATTCACGTGACCAGCTGAGGAGAGAAATCTGTGCTTCTTGATTTGTCCTGAATCTCAACAGACAGTGTGGATCTGGCCCTTCCGTGCCTTTCTGCCTCTCCTGTGTAACTGGCTGTGGCTGGGTGGTTTCTTGTGCTGCCATTCTTGCTCCATTACGATCTCCACATCCTCCGCATGGAGATTCAGCTGTCAGGGTCTTCTGCGACCCTCCGAAGACACCTGCCTACACACTGTCTCCTGGCTGAAGAGGACTGCCTGTCTGTGGGCTGTCTGAGAGGGTTGTCAGAGACTGGCCCCTCGGTCGAATCTCACCCCTCCAAAGCTCACTTGGCCGATGATGTACATCTCCCCGGTCAGTTGAGGCTTGACCGCTGCCAATTTCTTCAGGGTGATGGCTTGCCATTACCAGTTTGCATTCTTCCACCATCCAGGAAACTCTGCTACTCCCGGCTTCTTCTTGTCCCCAACTCGCCTCATCTTTGGGGTGCGGGATAGAGTCTGTGAGCTCTCTCCAGAGGACTCTTCCCCTCAGCTCTTCCCAGACTCCTCCTCATGCTCTTCGAAAGGGTTACTTTTCCTCTCTCCCCATTCTCCTCCTGCCTCTTCCTCCCTCTGCATGCTTCACAGCAGGGCATTCAGACTGAGCACGCTTCTTGCTAGTCCACCACACAGCAGCAGCGCACAGCACAGAAACCACCACCAGCAGCAACACCAGCAGCACCACCAGCAGCAGCAGCAGAAAAAGCTACCACGCAGGCCACACCCGCAGCAGCCACACCACCACAGCACCAGCAGCAGCACATCAGTAGAAGCACCCAGCAGCTCAGAGTCCCATCCAGGGTGGGGATGTGTTCGTCTTCTTGCCGGCTGGAGATAGCACAGGCTTTCTCTTCTTCCCTGACTGACAACCATGGTTCTTTAAATGTCTGTAGGCAGCACGTCTTTCCTTACTGAATCTGACTGCATGCACGCATCCTTTATATCCGTGGACTAAATGCAATTCATACTCCCCCATGCGCGGTTGAATGCTTTGCATCCGCTATTACATCCGCTTTCTTCCTATAGCATCTTGAGCATCCGCTCATCCCTAAGCATCCGCTCCTTTCGTAATGGCGTCTGGTTCGCAATTCCCCCCAGAAGCCCGTTCAAATGTCATCCGCGTCCATCCGCTTTCATCGCTTAGGTTCCTATGAACATCTGTTTATACCCTGCACATACTCCCCCATCCGTTCCTTTCCATTCTTTCTCTGTTCGTATACAAATTGGGCACTTTGGACGCGGATAACAACGGATGGAGCCACCCCCGAAATTTTGCTCATCCGCTGTGTTCTTTTTGCATACGTTTTGCATCCGTTGGCCAGTGGGACCTAGCCTTAAGGCGATTTAGTTCTTTCATAGCTAAGAGGTAAATATCATATGCTTTTACAACAGGACATTTTGGATTCAATTCCTGGAATCTCCAGTTAAAAGATCAAGTAGCAAGTAAGCTATATCAAAGATTCTGAAGAATCAAGATACAGAAGAACTAGGTAACTCAAGTTCTATTCCTCATACTGGTATTACAGATGATTTGTTCCTCAATGGTGAGTAATGACAAAATAGTTTGCTGTACAATGGTGAGTCACTCCACAGTATCTAAAATATTAAATACAATTCAATAATAAAGTTCACAAAACAACTGATCAGCTTTCATCTGATGCTTTGACTTGTTTACAAGAATGCTTACACATGTGTGCTTCACTTCTAGTGATGTTCCAGTTGAAGCTGGGGTGAAATGAAGGCTCCCTTCAAAGCTCCAGAGACCTTTGTGAGGTATTTCACCCAGTAGCTCTTAACAAAGCAGCAGCAGGAGCAACAACAGGAGAACTCAACCTCACCGGCCTATCATGTAAACTATAAGAATATCTGAAGCTTGACAATATGTTTCTTCACGTGGAAAAGATTTTTCTTAAGTTTAAAACAGTTCATCCATTTATCAGCATATGTACATTTTAGTTCCAGAATAATAACTATGAAATAAAAATAATAAATGGTTGCTGAAAAGTTTAGCCAATAAATTATGAAAGCTCTCAACTTGCATATGTTGGCATTTTTATAAAACTTAAAAGGTATGATTTTCCCTGAAACAGAGTCTGGTCTTGCGTTATCTATTAGCAGTATATATTTTTATCTTTGAGAATTACAAACTCCATTAGCACCATTCTAAAGAGCAAAGGCCCACTAAACAATTTTCTCCAGCTGAAGTCATTAGTCATTCAACATAAAAGGACTAACTTTGGAGTAATGTTTTTCAACTATTATTATGGAAATAGAAAATACTTCTTGCAAAGCCTCAGAGGGTTGCTTGGGTCTTTCCTCCCCCTCCCCATTTTGAAGTGAAATGTGTGTACAAGATCTGAAGAGAGCCATATTCACTCTCAGATACTTCTTTAAAAGAATAAATATTTAGTAGTGTCAACTCAACCTCACATTTGTAAAGCAAAATCCTCAAGTGGCCTTCTAAAAGAATATATTGTTTATCAACACATACCTTACAGATATGCTTCTGTTTATTTCCTGGACTTCAAAAAAGAAAATAGGAAGAATATTAAGAAGGGTAGGTGTGGGTTTTTAAAAAATTTCTAAATTGAAAGATACCAGGCAAAATCTTATATAGCTCTTCTTCATATCCTAGATATCCAGTGGTGGGATTCAAATAATTTAACAAATGGTTCTCTGCCCTAATGGTTTTTTCCAACAACCAGTTCACCAAACTGCTCAGAAAGTTAGCAACCAGTTCTCCCAAACTGGTGCAAACTGGCTGAATCCCACCATCTATTGCAAATAGAAGTCTGTTCTAATCTCCATTTTCTGTCTGCCTTCATCAAACATTAAAGCAGAAGATACTTTGAATAATCTCCACATTCACTGTTTTCTGCTTCACTGATGGCACCTAATTAGAAACATATTGTGAAATGAAATGAGGAAAAATAGAGTTCAAATTAAAAACGTATTGTTGCATTGTGGGAAAAGGAAACGCGAGACCCAGTTGGTTTTTCTCTTTTTATTTTCTCTACACGAACTGAACTCGTGGAACCGTGGCAGCCTTTATATAGATGGCTGCTCATGGCCAATGCCGGCTCATCAAAATTCCCACTGTCTGGACCAGCCTATCTGAGGTGAGTATGCAGATATCTAACACCCCTCCCCATGTGGTTCAGTCCAACCAATCAGGTCTCACCTATGTTACGTATTCACATAAATAGGTGGGGCTTTCGTAGTTTCGACTGGATTTGCACAATTCAGTCGTGGGTTCAATCCGGACTGTTTGGATGGGATTGCTGGCTCTCCCATCTTCTTCCGTGGAGCCTCCTGGAAGGTAGAGTCAGCCCTGCCGCTCCCGCCAGGCCTTTCCTGGCTGGTTGAGTCGGCTCGGCTGCTCCCGCCAGGAGTGGCTTCTTGATGGTTCTCCGAAGCCTGCTCCAGTCTCCCCACGTTGTCTTCTTCTACTCGGTTTCCAGGTACGGTGTTTGCAAATTCCGATTGCAGCTAGTGTTAGCAGTTGTTGTACGATGTTGGGTTGTGTTTTGTTAACTTCTCTTATTTGAGAGGTCTTCCCCTCCCCTCTTGTTTTTATAATTGAAAGTCCTCCCCCTCTCTTGGCTTGGGCTATTTCTGTCCCTAATTTGGAGGTGATTCTTTAGTTTGTGTAAGTTCCTTTCCCCTTCCTCCCCTGATGGTTAGTGTTTAATCAATGTGGCCCTTGATCTGAGTTGGTTCTATGTGTCTTCCCCATCTTCTTTTCATCTTATGCTCTCTCTTGTAATGACCTGGGCCCCGTTATTTGACGTTATTGCTTGCATATCCACAATGGTTTTCCCCGTGAAGGCTTTTTTGCATAGACCTAGGTCCCCTAATGTCGAATGTGTGGCACTTACTGGATGAGTCTGTTGTTTTTAGGGTATATGTGGGATGAAGTCTGCTAAGTTTGATCTAATTTTTTCTGCCCATTAATATTCTGCTGCGGCTTTTTATTTGTTATGGTGTTTGGTGCAATGTGTTGTAATATTTAACGTTTATATATCTTTTTCTTGTATATTCCCCGTTCCTAATTTTGGTGTGGTGTTTCTTTTAGTAAAACAGACCAATGCGTTCCCACCCGTCTGTTCGTAGCTGGCCAGCCCAGCCGCTGTTTTGCATGCTTATCCCTTGTTTGGTTAGGAACTTCTCAAATGTAACTTGGCATGCAAATTGCGCCGTTGTCAATACAAACTAAATCTGGCAACCATGTGTTGCAAAAACTCCTTAGTGTCTTATACAGCTTTCTTTGTAGTTGAGTGCATACAAGCTTACCTCTAGCCAATGTGAGTAAAGCGTTACCACTATTAAGAATTGTGCCTTAGTTGTCCTGCAAAATCATGTGTATCTAGACATGGACCGCAGAGTGTTTCCCACTCAAGTGTTGGTGCCAGAAGGGGTGTAGGTCTAGATCTCTTTGCAACATTTGCAGTTGCTACCCAATTCACCAAATATCCTGATCCTCCCTGCCACCATACACCATTATTACATGAGGGCCACTAGCCAGGGCACTTCATCTTCTGACAATTCCCTGGGTGACCTCATGTAAATAACTCAGTATTCCATTCTTTTTTCATTTTGTTGGTAATGATCACCTATCCCCGTAGTATACATCCTTGTTAAAATCCAATATGTTCTGTTTTGTCCTATTCAAAACGGTTTGGAAAGTCCTTGGGTCACTAGCAAGTCTCTGGCCACCCTTTAACCTACTCAATTTAAATCTTGCCGCCAGGTTTCTGTCCTCTCATGGTTTTCCCTAAATGTCTGTTGCTGTTATGGGTTAGGTTTTCCCACGTCTCGCTGCAGTTGTTTGAAGTGGTTGGTGCAGGATCCATCTTCTAAATCAGTAAGGGGGGAACGGCTTCAGGCGTCAGCACGTGTTATGTTTTCTCTGGTCCTGTAGGATCAAATTGTATTAGAGCAGCGAGGATTCAGACCTACCTCTTGTCATCCGCCGGTGACAGTATGTTGGGGGTGTAACTTTGTTTCCTGCGAGAAATTCCTAGAAGAGGTTTAATGATCTGTGACAAGTGGGAGAAATTTATGCCATATAATATACTTCGTGGAATCCGTTTTTTACTCCTGTTATTACGTTCCCAATGCTCTCTATCCAGTTGGCTGTAATTTTCGCTCCATTTTGATAGGGTTTTTTGAGTAGAAATGCAATGGGTGCTGTCTTTCCATCTGGTAGTATGTGGCTGAGTAATGCCCGATGCCAAATGGTGACGCATCGCCATGTTATGTTAGTGGAAGGGTTCGCTGTAATTGTTAGCACAAGTCTGAATGTAACGTAAGTCTTTAATTCCCTGGAATCTGTTTCTCCTCGTCGTCCCCAAGGTCCAGGCAGCTTTCTTTTCAAGACTGAGCAATTGGTTCAGCTATCGTGCTTTTCTGTGGCAAAATAACATTGGTAAAATAAATAAGACCAAAAAAGGCTGTTCAGTTTTCTGTTTTATTTTGTCTGGGACTTCCTAATGCTCTAGATTTTGTTTATTAGTTGGGTGATCTTTCCTTGTCTGTGAGGTAATCCCCATGGAATTCAACTTGTCGGTGAGACTTATATAGCCCAGGCACTTCTCTTTCTTTAGACTTTAAGCCCACCTACCATTAAATTTTTTATAAACTCCCCATAAGCGATCTATACCAGTTGTTCTTTTTCCATTAAAACACCATTCATAAGTATGAAGAACCACCCCTTTATTCCTTTAAATAGCGTTCATTAAGCTCGGAAAACCCTGGGGGGCCAACACTAACTCCAATTTAGTCTGTTCCTTTGAATGCCCCCCGTGGGTCACAATGTTGTGCTTCCCGCTGTTTCTGGATCAGCCAGAATTGTTGGTAGCTTGCACAAGTCCAATTTCACCAAGATTCTACCTTCCCCCCAAGGAGATTAATAGTTGTTACCACCGAACTGGTATGCGCTTTGTTGTAAACACATGGTAGTTAGGGTTTCTGTAGTCTCCGCAGATGCACACGAACTTCATCTGATTAATAGGAATACAATGGGTTTTCCCAACCTGCGCTGGTTCTATTGTTCTAATAACCCTGGCGATAAGTTTATCTAATTGTTTATCAAAATTTTTGGTTTTATGCAAAAGAACTCGCCTCAGCTTTAGCCTTATTGGGCTATATGATTCAAATTTAACATGAAATAGGGACCTTGGTACTTGCCCAGTTCTTCCCGTTAAAACGTCCTGGAATCTTCATCAAGTTCTCTTTCTGGTCTGTCTCAGCAATGTTATTTATTCTGGTTACCACAATTCCTAAATGGCCAAACATCCAGTCCCAGTAGGCTTGGGATATCCCGGTCAACTTGGTTTAACGGGAGATTTAATGTGTTTTTTGAATCATTTAAATTCCTATACAGAATTCTGTTCTCTGGTAGTCATTTAGTGTGAGTTTTTTATTTCTAGCTCTCTCTTTCTTATATCAGTATTTAGGTTCCCCTTTTAGTGTTATTCCACAGACACCATTATAAGTACGGGTCTCGAGTCCACCTCCCTCTGGCATGATACCTTCTATAGATGACTTGCCATGTACGCTTTTTGCATTGATTGAGTTTGAGTGCCCAATAGATAATTGTTTGATGGTTTCCCCTCTTTCATTGCTTCTCTCAACCACTTGTTTCTGTTCTTCTTGAATTCCAACATGCTCTGTTGCTTTTCCTCTCTCTGGGAGGAGTATTCCATCCTTTCTAGGCATATTTTCTGTTCAGGCCCTCAGCTATTGTGCCGCGCGTTCACGTACCTGCAAATGCAATCAAAAAAATGGCATTTGGAACATTGATGTAGTCCTCTACGCACCCCTGACACACGTGAATCTGACTCCTTTCTGTTATCCTGGCGCCACATCTACCTTATTTTCTTAATCTGAAGTTTTGAACTTTACCTCTTCTTCTTCCCTCTTCTCTTCTGAGAGGGGTTTTTGATGTCCTTGTGGTGTGTTTGTGGTTTGGTGAGTTTTTTTGAGGTTCCTTCTGATGTCTTATTGTCGTGTCTTTTGGGGGTTCCTTTATTGCTTCTATTCCATTTGTTGCATGGTGGTCTGTTGATTTTGTGTTGCTTTCCACTGTGGTGGTTCTACGATTGCCTCGCTAATGTTATTTTAGGTTTTTTACAGTCAACCCTGTAATGTAAGGTCTTTAGTCCCGAGACCACGCAGTCATTGCCTGGTTAGGGAATTTGCATGCTCCGCCAATGTCTCTTAGGTGCTGCGACAAAATCTCGATGCTCTCATCTTCCTTCTGGTTGTCTTATAAAATTTGTGTCTTTTGCATGAGGCATGAGAAAACAGTTGGTGCATAATGGGCCTCGCAGTAATTTTATCTAAGTCTGTCCCACATCATTTTCCTTAAATTCGTGGGGGTGGATGCTATGCCTTTTGCGATTCTGAACACTGCGGAGCTTGCAGTGGGTGAGGAAAATGGCTTCTCCTTCTCTGTTCGGAGATTCCTTGGAGATGCTCCCTTTCTAGAAACATGAAGGAATTGGTCTGGTAGGATTTCCCAGTCTTCAGTTGCTTGGGGTTGAATGGTGCAAAGTTGGCGAGTTGGTTCCCGCATTTCATCTCAACTTGGCCTCAATTGCAGTGCACAACTGGGCTCCTTTGTCTCGGATCTGACCCTTCGTCACCAGTGTTTGCATGTGGGAAAAAGGAGACGCGAGACCCAGTTTTGGTTTTTTCTCTTTTTATTTTCTCAACAGGAACTGAACTCGCAGACCCGCAGCACAGCCTTCATAATAAGTGGCTACTTGTGGCTCGTGCAATGCATGGCTTTGTCAAATTTCCGCCGTCCAGACCAGGCCTATCTTGAAGTGAAGTATGCAGATATCTACACGTATTAGTCCTTGTTAGGGAATAAATTGTTAATGAATATCCCTGATGGACTGGACTAAATGAATACATGACTATTGGAACTGGTTTTTTGACTATGTATATTTGGAATTAAACTATAAATTGTGATACACAAGCGTATCTGGTATTTTTACTGTATGTTAATAAACATACAAGCTTTAGCTCACTAATTTATCTGTGGTGCCTATCTGACTTAACGCTGCACATTCTGTTTTGCTTGTCTCCCTAACCCTGGTTGGGGAACCCAGGCTTAACAGTACTTTAATTTTTTTAAGTGTTAGAGAGGTACTTCCTCATTTAAAACTTCCTCATGGGTTGATGGAAATATAGACCTGTGTAGATTGTTTGATGCCAAAGGTATTTACTTATTCAAACATCATCAGTAGTCAATGTGCCATTACCAAAGAGCAGGTGGCAGCTGTCACTTGGAGGGCATGGCTTCATATTGTACACTAGTTGCACTTTCTGGGATTGGGAGCCTCTGCTTACAGCCACTGGTCACTTCCAGGATGGACTCCTGTAACATGCTGTACATGATCCCTTGAAAAGTATCTGGAAGCTACAGCTGGTAATAATGAAATAGGCAGTGATGTTTGTCCCTAGAATGGCACACATTACACCTCTGCTCTGCAAATTGCATTGATTACAAGTTTGCTTCCATGATCTTCATGGCATGGGGATAGGTTATTTGAGAGACCACCTCTCCATGATTATATCTGCCCATCCTATCAGGTCTTGCAAAAGAGGAATGTTATGGGCCCTCTTTGCTGAGGAGCTACACCTGACAGAATCCAAGAGATGGACTTTTAGTGCATCTGCCCTGTGAAATATTATCCATCACTACCACCTCTAGGTGAGGTTGGCCCCATCCCTGTCAACTCCCCATAACTCCCTCAAAACCTGATTTTGTCAACAGTCCTGGAGGTTTCAAAGGAATAGTGGGAATGGTGAGCTGCTGAGATAGCTCCATTGTCTATAATATCTTATGTTCTTTCCTTTTGATTATAACATTAATATTTTAATTGTTGATCACTTTATATAGTTATTTTATAGGTTTTTATTAACCCTGCCCAGAGTCACATTTTGTGAGATAAGCAGTCATATAAATAGGATAAATAAAATGGATGCTCTATCAAGAGTAACCATAACCTTGCCATCTGCTTGAGTGTTTTTTAACCTTATTTTTTGATATGCAGCCTGTTTTCAGCAGTTTTCAACAGTTTCTGAAAGCATTCTGCAGCTTCAGCTAGTCCAAGAAAAGACAATGCCATCCACCATTTTGAATACTAGATGATTTGAAAGTACAATTTTTTGACTTATACAAATTCAAGCTAAACACAGTTAGGAACAGAATTCATTCTTCACTCAGGGACTGCCTCAAGTCAAGCTTGGGAAGTAAAAAAAATATCTTAGAACATTTGTTAAGGAAATAGCAAGTAATTCTTATGGAAAATTGTACTTTGTTCCATGCAATCTTACTCAAATATTGGAATAATTCATTTTAATACCTCATAAACTGAGCTTATGCACTAATTGCTTTTCTATTTCAGCCTAAAGTCAGAATGATGTCAAATTTAACAAATGTAGCAGTAGTCTTCTCTTCATTCAAAAGGCATAATTAGGGATAGTTGGCATTGTCAATAATTTTGAAAATTTTCAAACATTTTAAAAGATTTAATATCATTTACTTACTCAGATAAACTTTTATACACAATCAATATTTTCATTTCCTTGTTAGTGTAATAAAGCATACACTATCAATATCTGGTTCCATCTTCAGTAAATATGAATACTTCTGACTAATACATGCTACAATGTACAAAAACTGACAAAATTCTAGTGTATTCCTATCAATTGCAAGTCTATGGATCACAAAGCTCACCTCAGATATCCCCATATCAAACATGTTCAGAAATTGTCACCATATACAAAGCAATAATCACCAAAACTCTATAGTAAGTCAAAATATGAGAATCCAGCCTTAAAGTTTCCTTTGACAAGATGCTTAATTTTTTTGTTCTACAGTACATTTTAAATCTCGTTATAAGTTCTTAAAATCCTGGGGTAGATTCTACTAAACCATGGCAACCTTTTCTTTGATAAAACCTGACACCTTTACTTGCCATTTTGTATGTTAAAGAAATATATCATTTCTTTACTATTCAGCCCATCTTTTCAAATATGAAATGCAAATTTCATGGGACAAAGTATTTAGAACTTCATTTTACAGAATAATGAAAATACCAAAGCAGAAACATTTCACCACTAATAAACTAATACTGAGTGTTTATTAAGCTCTGTCACCCACTGAACAAATTGTACTTGCATGTAATTGGAACAATCCAGTCATGCACATATGCTGAGGTTGTATTCACTCAGCATTTTACTTTAGTAGTCAATCATCTCTCATCATTTTCTCTTAGTAAATTAGATATTTCAGTTTCACAGTGGCTTACATCTGTTCAGAGATGCTGAATAATATCCATACACTTCGCAATCTTTTTTTTTAAAGACCAACATGTTTTATAAATTTAATCTTAGATTTTAAGTCAAAATCTTACATAAATCTTATATAAAAAAGCAGGGAAACAGGAATGAAAATATGGTGTTACACATCTATTTGGTCTTCCTGGAAAAGCATTAGTAACCCAAACTATGTTACAAAATGAATAAAAATGTTCAGGATGAAAAGCTTTTGCTTAATAAGGGAATAGGGGTTAAAAAAAAGAATCAAAATACATCTACAAATTAAGATTTATACTGAGTCCACACAAACTAACTAATTTCAGAAATTATGAGTTGCTTGAATAATGGTCAAGGATGACTTGTGGATGATCTTGTATACCGGGGGGGGGGGATATTTTGAGCTGAATTTTTATATGTATTTACTTAATTAGTATTTCTGCAAATCAAATGGTA
>BHFT01017127.1:0-21443 GCA_004320025.1 Laticauda laticaudata
ATCTGCAGCTCCAGAGGATGAGGCTCCTGTGGTAACCGGCTCCGAAGGGGTCCCTGAAGCAGAGGACTTCGACCGACGGACGGAGACCCCTGTTCTACGGTGTTCCGACCACCTGAGAAGACAACCAGCCTACTTACGGGACTACGCATGCTCCTTGCCAGGGGAAAGGAATGTTGCATCGACATGAAGTTTTCCCTCTAGGCCGTGTTCCTGGCGGGAGTGCGGACTACTCTGATTGGTTGATGCAGTTTGACAGCAGGCTATATAAAGCGCTGTCAAACGGCATCAGCTGTTGCTGTAAGCTGACTGCTTGTTAGCCCAGCAGTTGCGGCAACCCTTTATTCGTAGAATAAAGATTCCTATCAGTTGCTCCATGTCCGCCTCAGTCATTTCCACTGCTCCACAACAGACCTTATTAAGCAAGGAATGTTGGCTGGCAAGAATTGTAAGATATGCCTTCTTTCTCTTGCCTTTGCACTGTGGAACATTCTCCCTTCAGAGATTAAGGTAAAGGTAAAGATTACCTTGTACACATGTGATAGTTGTTTCCAGCTCTAGAGGGCAATGCTCATCTCTGTTACAAAGCCGAAGAGCCAGAGCTGCCCAAAGACATCTCTGTGGTCATGTGGCTGGCATGACTAAATGCCAAAGGTGCATGGAACACCTTCCTACCAATGTGGTCCTGACTTTTCTCCTTGCATTTTTACATGCTTTTGAACTGCTTGGTTGGCAGAAGCTGGGACAAGTCATGGGAGCTCGCTCCATTATGCATGCTAGGAATTTGAACTGCTGAACTGCCGACCTTTCTGTTCGACAAGCTCAGTGTGTTCACTACAGAGCCACTGCATCCCTCTTCAGAGATCTAAGATCTAAGGCAAAGAAGATCTGGGTAGTTATGGGATCCTGAATGTGTCAAGGGCCCTTCTTGGCAATGGTTTTACTTGGCAACCACATATTTATACATTTAGTCTGAGATACTACATGTCCTCTCTATGACTGGTTTATTTGTTACCTTCTGGGAGGAGGCTTTTTTCCTTTAGGTATTTTATATGGCCATTATATATGTGTATATGTGTATGTTTGTGTGTGTATTTGTGTGTGTGTGTGTGTATAGCATCGACTTCAATGGCACCAGAACCCTAGCCCCTATAGGGAACTCCAGCTACAAAATTATCAGAGAAGCCATAGAGATTGAAAAAAGACCTGAAAGCATGGATAGAAGAGATGACTCTACCAGACTGTCAATTATCTGGAAGCCTGCACTCACAAGCAAAATAATCTCCACACCACAAGCCAA
Organism: Laticauda laticaudata; assembly: GCA_004320025.1. Classification (NCBI taxonomy): domain Eukaryota; kingdom Metazoa; phylum Chordata; class Lepidosauria; order Squamata; family Elapidae; genus Laticauda; species Laticauda laticaudata. The sequence continues at coordinate 1,298 of BHFT01017127.1, forward strand.
GCAAACACCTGGNAAAAGCCTCCAAAATAGGAAACACAATGTTGCCAGCCAGTCAAGACAAAAAAAACGCTACAAAACAGACAGAAGATATTAGAAACACCAATCAAGCAGAACACAGCAAACTCCAAGACCAATAAACACAGACCAAGACTCCCAACCAATCAGGATGAAGAAAAAACCATTCTAACACAGCAGTAGGCTAGCACCAAATTTAAAACAGAAACAGCTGTGAAAGCCTGACTCACAGATGAACACAAGACAGAAGCCTGAGGATGGCGGATGAGATTCTGCCGAAACGTCACTACAACTTTAAAAGGACAATTATAATGATGTGAGAAAATACCTGAACAAAGCTGAATACCATACATATAAATACCTGCGAAAAGTTAAGAAAACACACACACACACATACACACACACACACATATATGCACACACACACATACACACACACACAAATACACCAACATACACACATACATTATGTGTCTGTATGTATAATATATGTATATTTTCTTTTGAGAGCGGGCATCAGAATTTAATTTTTTAATATGTGCCACTGTGTTCACAGGAAAAAGTGACAATAAAGGTTATCTTATCTTATAATTATTTGTATTTTTCCAATTGTTTCATGTGTTTATGATTGATGCTACCAAGAGCCACTTGTTGATATGGGTGGGGTGGCTATAGAAATAAAACATACAAATTAAAAAAGTGACCATTTTATTCATTTGGGATATAGTTAGTTTTTTGTATTAGTTTATCTTGTTTCCATTCATCCATTGATGCAATATGTTGTGTGTGTGTGTGCTGTCCTGGACTACATTTATTCATTACCCAGCTCCTGTTCTATGGAACATCCTCCCTTTGGAGATTAGAATGGCCCCCTACCCTGTTAGACTTTCATAAAGTATGTATGTATGTATGTATGTATGTATGTATGTATGTATGTATATATGTATGTATATGTAAGTGTGTGTGTGTGTATATGTATATGTTTATATGTATATATATGTGTGTGTGTGTGTATGTATATGTATAAGTACTGTACATGTATATGTTTGTGTTTTTATTGGTTTACTATTTTGAATATTTTAAAATGCTTTTAATAGTTTTAACTGTAATACACATTTTTTGCATTGTAAACTGCCTAAAGTAAGGTTGAGTTTTTCTTGAAATTTATCTATGGTTCCTCCATTACAATAATTAACTGGAGATATCATCATTTTGTGAATCTTACTTTTGAATAGATACCAAATACTTTAGATCAGGGGTGTCAAGCTCAAGTCATCACAATGGCATAATGTGACGTATCAGGACTTTCCCCCCTTTTCTAAACCAGGTGTGGTGTGGCTAGCATGTGACGCATTCAGCCTGCGGGCCACGAATTTGACAGCCCTTCATTAGATGATAGCAATCCATAACAAATTTCTGGCATACACTTGGAAAAGAATACTTGGATACTCATCATATTTTTCAGGACAGGTTTTTACCATCATTTTTAATAAACTAGAGAAATGATCAATTTTTTTATCAGCCTTCTTGTGTCACATTTGATTTATTTATTCATTTAATTTATATGTCCCTTCCCCCCTTCTCATTCCCCAAAGATACTCAGGGTGGCTTACAATACAATAAAAACATAAATATAAAAACAATTGAAATTAACAAGAGTTAAATAAAGATCACATTCCCTGCCAACAAATAAGAATAATGTTAATTAGTTTCAGCATATTTAGGTCAATATGGGATAAATGCATTTCCTGTTCAGTAGTACATTGTCCACGCACATTCATATTATTCTATATAACTAATCTACAGACTCTAAGGCAAGCCAATATGCTAATGCCGGCATCACACCAACATGCAGTGAACTGTACTTAAAAAATAAAATTATATTGAAGTTGCCACTGTTTTACTCCTGCATCTACTAGCATTTTGATACCTATTTTACCACATCATGACAAGTATCAAATATGCAAATAAAGAGGGATGGAAATGCCCAGATGAGAGGGTTCTATTAAATTAGTGGCCTCCATACAATACAAGGGTAAGCTTCACAATCTTGTAGAATTTAAATGTTGTAGAATTTAAATTCCTATTACCCCCCAATCTATAGCATACTGGAGCCATATACATCAACATCTGGAGGCCCACCATTGCTGACTTTGATGTTGTGCCTTAATTATACACTATTATTGTCTTTAAACAGTCTGCTTTAACTTGGAGATGGCACATGTATTTTACATAACATGAATTAAACATTTGAATCATGTTCTGAGTTTGCTAGTTCTGAATCATGCTTTTACTAGTTTTGGGTTATTTAATTCATCTCTTTGAAAGTAAGAGGGAGATTATATCCTGTTTTATAGCAACTGCAAATAACAGCTCCACAGAGGGAATATAGAAGATTTTATTAAAAGCTTAACTTTTTCCCGTGCAGAACATGAAATAGCCAGTGAATTTAGGTTCATTTGCATCAGTGTTAATATTGCTGATTTGGCAATTGGACTTTCTATATTACTTAGATACTGCGAGAACGTGATCAGAGGGCAATCAATCAAGTCTGTATATCTTGAATGAAGCTAGAAGCAGTTATAGATGCTACAAGAAGACTTTGTGCCCCCTTGCATAAAAATACTAGTTTTCACGTGAAAAAGAAAATCATGCTTTTTATTTTAGAACTGAAATCTACAATTACAATAAATCATTAAGGCACCCTAAAATAACTTCATTCTTAGTCTTGATCAGGTTAGTTAAATATTTCCTTTAAATCATCTAAGGGTGATTTAAATGTTTAATGCTGTGGTACACTATTTTTTAAAAAAGCTTTGTACAATGAAATTGGAAAACTTATATATGACTTTTAACTAGGATTTTGTTAATTTCAGGAACATAAAATTTTAACTTCATAATTCATGCACATTTTCATTAACATTAATTTGAATACACTTATAAATTCAATATATTTCCCTTCCCCTTTTGTGAAATGCTATTTGTATGATAGATACTAAATTGAAATGTACAAAAAGTACATTTCAAATCAACCTATTAAGTCTTTGGTAGATCCTAAAGTATTTGAAGTGGGATGCCTTTTGACAAATGATAAATTAATCAGATAAAATTTCTCAAGCTAAATAATTTAACATCCCCTTATAAAATTCTTCAAAGTTTGAAAATACACTTTGAGACTGGGTGTTCATGACTGCTTTTCCAAAATTAACTGTTAACCATAATCAGTAGGATTAATTCCTTATTAAAAATATGTTAAACAATCCTTATACTATTTAAATTTATATATAACTGTATGCTGTGGGTCAATTTCTAAAGACAAATATTAGTAAGAGATCAGTTAATGTTAGCAATTAACACATAGTTTCATTTGTATCATAGTTGCAAGTAACATAGCTTTGTGTGAAATGCCACAATGTTTTGACTTATTTTGTTGCATATATTTCCAATGGTCATTTACAAATAATGTATTTTCATCCTTTTCTGCATTTCACAGATGAAATATTCTGTTTTTTCAACCTTACTTTGCTAACCAAGATCACTCTTGTAGTATCTCTTAAACACAGGTGAAGACTTTTGTTTCCTCTGTATTAAAACTGGTATATTATTGTACAGGATTTCATCTCACAATGTCTCCAAGTGTATTCATTATTGAATAGTTGCAACTGAAGTGTGTTAACTGATATTTGAATGTTGGTAGTTACTGCTTTATTGCAAAAGGAGAATCCCAGGTGTTCTGAAAGAGACATTAGTGTGATATTCTTATGAAATTCTTTTTAATGCAGATCGTTTTTAATAATCATGACCACATTTACAATATTTAAGTTTCTTAGACAAAATCTTAAAAGCGGTGGTTACTTATCTCTATTAGGAGAAATAGAATACTTAGATTTATTTCTAGCTTGCTTAAGCTTTGAAATAACTTACAAAATATTGTTTGTACTAATGTATCTCCTCCATTAGAAAACTCCAATAGGCTTTAACTTGTTATAAACTTAGGATCTTTCAGTAGGCTAGAGTTGGTCTTAATTTTAGCAGGACTCACTTGGGACTTCCTAATGTTCTTCATATCCTTCATCAGTGGAGGGATTCATCTTCTCTTTGCTTGCTTGAATATCCTATTACCATCACCTAAGATTTGTTTTCCATTCTGTCTTTTTTCATGCGTTACAGCAGTGTTTCTTAACCTTGGCAATTTTAAGATATATAGACTTCAACTCCCAGAGTTCCCCAATCAGCATGTTGGCTGGGCAATTCTGGGAAGTGAAGTTCACATATCATAATGTTGCCAAGGTTGAGAAACATTGCAGTACACGCAAAGTATATACTTATTGTGGTAGCCAGTCCAGTATAAAATTTTATATAAATGTGAAAAGTTGCTTGAATTAAAACTCTTAAGTGAAGACCACTGTCTTCAAAAGAATACACAGCTATCAAATAAAATCCAATAAATAAAAAATCTAGTTTCTCCTATAATTGTAAAGCATGTCTTGTATAATTTAGTACCTCTCCTTTCTATTGTTAAGGATTTTTTTCTACTTGATTTCTCTTCTGCTAAGATGAACAAAATGCCCTTTGAACATCATATGCTACTAAAGTCAAATTCTTGGGGAAAAAAATCCCCAATTTTTATATGATATTTCTTACTGGGAGCATTTGCAAGACTCAGAAGTATGCAGACTCTGGGGAGGGTGAGTTTTAGTTTTCTTGATCCTTTTATATCTTTTTTTAAAACAAAATTTATATGGAAGTCTTTTAGTCTCTTTCACAAAGATAATTTTATTCTGTCTAAGAATTTTTTTGGGGGGTTACTGTTAAATCTAAATTGCTACCATTGGAAAGTAATTAATTTAATAGGCACTCAAGTTGAGGATAGAGATAAGTTTGCAAATTGTTAATCAGATTCTTCTTTGCTGCTTTCATTTGGTATTAAAATAACCTACTGGTTTCTATTTACTGATATTCTTAAAGGCTCACTGAAATCCAACTACAGTTGTAAAGTAGGCAGTCCAATATATATATATATATTATATATATATATATATATATATATATATATATATATAATATATATATATATATATATATATATATATATATATATATATATATCCATATATTTCTTAGGTGCAGTGATGAAAAAATTCAAGCATAGCTTTCTGTTTGCCTCTATGGCTCTTAACATACCTATTTCATTCATAACTTCACTGAATATAAGAGTACAAAGGAATTTATTATTGTTTTCTCTTCAAACATTTTGCTGGGATTGCCATATAAAACAGGGTTTTTCAAGTTTGTAAAATCATCCAAATGCGCTGGAGCCATCTAGAAACTATTCTTTCAAAGAAAAAAAAACAATCAGGTTCAGTCATCAAACACTGATTTAATTAAAACATTTATCTCTCCATTCATTGTGAAATTTTAAGTGTTAATTTTAATTTCTAGCCAAGCTAAAGTTCCTGTGGTTAGATGAGGAGGGTTAAATTGTCTACACTGTGAAAATGTTCTGAACAATTTATTTCTGTGTTGCAGAGAAATCTCCAACAATACAATATGGAAGTGTGTTTTTCATTTGTAGTAGAATCTGTTTCTTAAGCAGGAGGAAACAAATACATCTCATAAAGCTTTAAAAACACAATATTATTCCTTCACAGTTTCTACTAATGGTCAAGGATAAGTCTGACAGGATATAATCCTCATGTAGGTTAATATTAAAATAGGATATTTGGATCCCTTTCACTTTTGTCAATTTTGTTATGCTGCAGCCTGATTCCATAGTTGTTGGAATTCATTTTTTTCTTATTAATCTATACTCAGTACCCCATGACAAAGTGAAAACAGAATTTTAGAAATCTCTTGTAATGAAAGTCCTAAGAGCACAGTGGCCTCCATAATTCTCAAATGGAAGAAGTTTGCACAAGGAGTTTTCCAAAAAGCTGATTGCCTGGTCAAGCTGAGCGATTGGGGGGGGGGGGAGTGCCTTAGTGATTCTGACTGAGCTCCAGAGAAACCTGTGTGGAGATAGGACAGAGTTCCAGAAGGACAACTATCACAGAAGTCTTCCACCATTTGGGCTTTATGGCAAAATGGCTAGACAGAAGCCTCTCCTTAGTGTAAAACAGTTGCAAGCCTGCTTGGAGTTTGGGGAGAAAAAAAGCATCTCTCAGACTGTGGGGAACAGGATTTTCTAGTCTGATGAAACCAAAATTAAACTGTTTGGTCTCAATTCTAAATGTTATGTCTGGAGGAAACCAGGCACCGTTCATCACATGCCCAATATCATCCTAACTGTGAAGCATCATGCTGTGGGGGTGTCTTTAGCAGCAGGGCCTGGGAAACTGGTCAGTGTTGAAAGCTGAATGGAGCAAAGTACAGGGATATCCTCAGTGTAAATTTGTTCCACAGTGATCAGGACCTCATCATGCTGTGGGCCAAAGCTTTACTTTCTGACATGACAATATTCCTAAGCACACAGCTAAAACAAACAGGAGTGGCTTAGGGACAACTCTGTGAATGTCTTAGAGTGGCCCAGCCAGAACTCTGACTTGAACCCTATTGAACATCTCTAAAGGGCCTGAAAATGGCTGTCCACCGATGGACACCATTCAACCTGACTGAGTTTGAGAAGATTTGCAAGAAAGAATGGCAGAAAATCCCTCAATCCAGATGTGGAAAATGTGTCACATATTACCTCCAAAGATCCGAGGCTGTAATTGCTGGCAAAGGTGCTTTAAGAAAGTACGGACAGAAGGGATTGAATACTGATGCCAATGTGATATTTCAGCTTTTTTCTTTTTAATAAATTTATATATGTTTCTAAAATTCTATTTTCATTTTGCCATTATGGGGCACTGAGTGTAGATTAATGAGGAAAAAAAATAAATTTCAATAACTGTAGAATCGGACTGCAGCAGGAAGTTGTTATCCAACTTTCAAGATTTAAATTGTGAAAGGACCCAAGTCATATATTAAACTTCTGTTGGTGAAATAAATTTTCTATTTTCTCTCATTTTTAATCCCATAGTATGTCATCTGAACTTTTTCCAGAGGGTCTCTTAATTCATTGGATCTGAATTATATAATACTTACTGGTTGTTGTATTTAGCAGAAGAAATTTGATCTGCTCACAGGGTTTTTTCTACTGGTAGAATAACAGGATTGGACATCCTCTTTGAATACAAAAATTAGAAACAATTCTCTGTAACCCTAAGGCTGAAAGTGAACAACTTTTCTAAAATCACTTAATGAGTTAATGGTAGAAATGAAATTAATTTTCATAACTAATTTCTAAGTCTTTAAGTCTCATGTTTATTCTTTATTTATTACTATCATTATTTTAAAATCATAAAATCTGATAGGAGAATTTTTTGACATACAGAATATCATTCCTTTCATGGCTTCTTCTCCCCCAATTGAGTCAAGCATATATTTCTACAGAATCTTGGAAGTAATGGATATGACGATGCCTCTATCAAATGTTACTGGAGTGAATTTACAATTTCTGAATGCAGATTGGTAGTTACTATTGCTAAAGGAAAGTTGAGCCCCTGAGTGAACTTGTTCAAAATGATTGGGCTGCATCCAGGCCAAGCCATTTTTAATACCTAGATTTACTAAAACCAATGGCTTAGGTTAGTCAAGTTGTATAAATTTCAATAGACTCTGCACTATAGAGAACTTAAATTTGGATATAGCCCATTATATATGCTAAAGGCCAATAAAGCAGGGATTTTTCTTCACATTATGACAGTTACAGTATCTGCTATAAGCACTTGGCTAATCAGTGAATCTTGCAAATGGAATAAGCAATAAATAAATGTTTTAACCAGTGCCCACTGCTGCATTTAATTTTCACCATTCCCTGATATGAGAACAAACATTTAAATCAATATTGACCTCTAACATTGGAATTTCTTCCCAAATAACTATTGTAGCTAACAAAGTCTGCTCCAAATAATAATAATTTTTTTGCAAAACCCTTTTTCTATGCCATTATTGAATTACTAAGCTAAACAATGATGTTTATTTTTTTTTCTCCAATAACAACATTGATTTTTCTCAAATAAAACAATCAATCATTCTTCACTTTGCACGAGGCAGAAAAACAATTATTCCCAGTGAAACATGAGGTTCAAAATTGCACAGTTGGTTTCCATTTCTAAGAGTATGAATGAGGGAAGGAGATTCATATTTTCTTGATTTCCATTATTGATTTTCATACATATAATGCATACCTTATTAATACTTCAGATTAATTTTCTTAGTTAAATGGTATTTGACCAGCCTAGATCTTTTATTACACACTACTATATAGTTTGAAAAGCAGATTAAGGAGCTGGACTAAAAAACTGAATGTTATAAATTATAATCCTCCCTTAGGTATGAAAGTTGACTAGGTGACTTTGAATTAGTCATTTGCAACCCAACCCACTTCACAGAGTTCTCATTGGAGGAAACAATCATAATGACATACAAAAAGATATGCTTCCCAGAGGCTTCTACTTTATTGAGAAGATCATGAGGAAAAAAGAACTGTGGTACAATGGTATGCATGATCACTCTGATGCAAGCCATGGTATCTCCACTGGGACCTAATTCCAAGAAAATACTCATATGGTTATCATTTTGATTAGTGCTGGCTAGCAGCTCAAATGTGCATTCATAACAGGCATAGTCCAAGAAAACAAAAGTTTCCCTTCTTCCTTCAATGGATCTGCTTTCTAAATATATTCATTGGAGATGCTTTCAGTTGTCAAAAACAGTTTTAATTGAATATTTATAAACCAAATTGATTATTCTTTTACATGGATACAACCCACTAATGAGGAAAATAAAATAACAAACCATCAAAGTGGATTGTTCAGTCCTTTTCATTCTGCTCTATAAGTCTGTAGAGATTCTGCCATCCAGGTCATAGTTGCCCCAAAGGGGCTTTTTCAGGAGGCAACTGGACTTTCTTATTTTTTCTTTTGAAGACATTTTGCTTCTCACCCAAGAAGCTTCTTTAGCTCTGATTGGATAGTGGGGAATGGAAGAATTTATATTTCTTGCAGACAGCTGGTAATTTGCATCCTTTTAGAGGATCATTGAAGCACTTGGAGGTTTATTTGTGTCCTCTGTGACAGAGAATCTCTGCAGACTTTTATCTATACAATATGCATACATACATACAGACCAATATATGTTCATGTCATAAAAAGGTACAATTTACTGGAACATTGTGAGGGTTTATACTGATCTGATTGAACCAACTCATTCTGTATCAACTAAGAACTTATATTTCTCAACCTTAAGTTTGCTTAGTGTTACCTTTTGAACTTGCATGAATGGTTGCACTCATGCAAAATAATGTAATTATTCTCTTAATGATATAGTTGGCTTAATAAAACAGATCACCTTACAATTTATTTGAAATCTACAAAAGGACATTGCATAGTCTTGTACAGAAAAAGACCAGGTAAGATGTGATTCGTTTCACATGCATGTTACCATATATCACCCTTGCTTTGTTAGTTGTGTTGTTTAACAAACCAATCAGTTTGTTTGATGCAATACCTAGATCCGGCATGCTGCTCATGCATTGATAAACCTGGTATTCTGGTGTTCTAGAAAATGCTGAATTTTAATATAAAGTGTGACATATTCTTTGAGAATACTTGTCTGAACTGCCTTCTTTTCATCATTGTCATTCTGTAATGAACCTCTTTAGAAGTCTTTTAATCTGAAGATGGAGGGAGGGAGAGGGGAATGAAGGACAGAAGAGTTATAATTAAAAGAAATAGCACCACTAACAAATTGTGGAAAAAAAATCAAAGTACTCTGTAGTACAATGCAAATTGTCACATTTAAAAAATCTAGTTTTCATATAGTTTTGGAGTTGTCATTTTTTAAGAACCACTGCTGTCAGAGTAAAAGCTTTGTTTTTAATTTATTCTCATTTTATTTTGGAGAATGATGGTGGTGAATTATATTGAGTTGTTATAATTTGCTTAGAGGACCTATACCAGCGTCAAACTTGGGGACACCAAGGTATCTGTCAACATCTTCTTGGATATCTTGAAGGCTCCCTGACAAAACTAAAGGAAATTATTTATAGGTTAAAAGATTACTTTTAATTAAAAACAAAAAACCTCCCCCCCTTCTCCTAGAAACTGGAATATGTGAAAAAAACTGTCAGTCTTTAGTACCACTTTTACTTCCAAAAATGCCTGAGGTCTCACATAGTGTCAATGAACTATCTCAGAAAGTAAAGATGACTGCTTACTGCAACTAAATGTTCTGAATGCAAGATCATCTGGCCAGAGGAATATAGTAAGAAAGAAATAATGTACAGAAAGCCATGGGACTTGGGGGCTGGTGGGAGTGTCAGATAAGTTGTGCTTAGTGGTTATATGTACCACCCAATAGCTATTTTTTTAAATGAAAAAACTGCAGTAATTATTTTTTTAAGAACAAGTTTAAGAACAAACCCATTTTGTTCTTAACAACCCCAAAGATTGGAGACTTGTGGCATGAGTCCTGAAAAAAAAAAACAGAAATCAATTCAAATAGCAGATATAATAAGATAAACTTTTGATTGTCTCCAGGGCTTTAAATCATTAATAATAGTTCAAGGAAGAAGTTGTTTTTTTCCTTTCTTTCTTGCTGATCACTGAATATCTATTGCTTGTTTAAAATTGTCAGGTATGAGTGCTTATATAAACTTTCTGATTGTGAAATTCTACAAATGTTTAGTTAATTCAGTTCAGAGATATTCAGCTATGTACATGTATCAAACCATCTAATATAGTAAAGTTTTCAGCCTGCCGTGTTCTTGATGTATTGAGAATGAAAGATTTATACAAATAAATCTTGGAACAGATTTCTGGATATCTTGGATTATCTTGGAACAGATAATCTGGACACCGGCATAACTGGATAGAAGCATTCCTGTCAAACAGACAATAAATAATCAAAGTTGGGAGCGTCCTATCAAATTCTGTTCCTGTTAACAGTGGTGTCCCCCAAGGCAGTGTTCTAGGACCAACTCTTTTCATACTCTACATAAATGACCTCTGTGATCAATTAAGAGCAAGTCGTTCTCTTTGCTGTATGATGTAAAGCTATTCAACACCACAGACGATACTGCTACCTTCAAAAAGATCTTGACTGTGTATCAGAATGGTCAAACAAATGGCAACTTCAAATCTTAACAAACAAATGCTCTGTCTTACATATTGGCAAAAAAAATAATAATAAATACAGGCTGAATAGTCAAGACCTTGTTGATGATTCAAACTCTTTCAAGGATCTTGGAATACTCATCTCTAATGATCTAAGTGCCAGAGCCCACTGTAACTACATAGCCCAAAAGGCGTTAAGAGTTGTTAACCTAATCTTACGTAGCTTTTTCTCTGGTAATATTACACTATTAACTAGAGTGTGCAAAACATTTGCTAGACTAATACTCGAATAAAGCTCATCAGTCTGGAACCCACATTAGGTATCTGATATGAACACAGTTGAGAAAGTCCAGAAATATTTCACAAGAAGAGTTCTCACTCCTCTACTCGTTGCAGAATACCTTATGTCACCAGACTCGAAATTCTAGACCTAGAAAACTAGAACTATGCTGCCTTCGGTCTGATCTAAGTATGGTTTATAAATCATACATTTCAATGTCCTACCTGTCAATGAATACTTCAGCTTCAACCATAACAACACAAGAGCACACAATAGATACAAACTCAAGGTTAACCGCATCAAACTTGATTTCAGGAAATACGACTTCAGCAACAGAGTGGTCAATGTCTGGGATACTCTACCTGACTCTGTGGTTTCTTCCCAAACCCAAAACTTTAACCTTAAACTGTCTACTATTGACCTCACCCCTTTCCTAAGAGGTCTGTAGGGGGCGTGCATAAGTGCACCAACCTGCCTACCGTCCCGGTCCTATTGTTTCTTTTATTTTTTAATTTTTCTTATATGTATCCATGTATTCATAACTATGTTTTCACTTATACCTATTATCTTATAAGCAATTGACAAAAATAAATAAATAAATAAAATAAACAATAAAAAAGCAATTACCCTTCTATAGTTTTATAGTAATAAATACCTATTTTAATGTACGCTTGCTTTAGTTACTTGTTGGTAATACTTAAAGAAATTGTGCCTTGGTTATATAAGTAAAGATAGATTTCACTCTTCAAATCCAATTTTTCATTTCATTGTCCTAACATTTGTATTCTTGCTTATTGTGGACTATGGCTTTAACTGCTTATTTTAATTTTTTTTTCTCTTCTCCTGACAACAAATATCAATTTTATCCTTCTTTAAACTTCTCAAAACATATTGGGTTTTTTTAGTGACTCCACAGAGAACACTAATAGCCACAGAGAATTTATCTTTAACTGCAGTTTGAAGCCAACGGAATGCTGTTTCCCATTGAAGTCCCTTGTACAATGTCTTCTTTGGACTCTGCCTTTTGTTTCTCAGTAACCACATCCGAGCTGGTGCTGAGTGACTATTCCCAGAACTAGAGGCCTAATAAGAAAAAATACTGACTGGTGAAGAACTGAGATATGGAAATCACTTCTGAGGATTCTGGAAAGCTTCAGGCGAGCTTACGTCCAACACATTCCTTCCCTGATCTTGGGACTGACTGTTTCAGTTCAAAAGCAGTTCTGGACATTATTGATCCTGTGCTGTTGGTCGTGTTCAAAAGCTGAGCCTCTCTCTTTGGAACTCAGCTGTAGGATATTTGAAATTGCACTAAAAGGGGTATTTTCTTTGAAAGTCTATGCTTGGGGTCCATTTCCTCATTTTCACACCTCCGCCTGGTTCCAAGACTTCATTTACTTTTCCACGGCTTTCAACTAGCTTGAGGTTTTGCTCCTGTTGGAAACTTCCTAGATTTCTTTTTCTTTGTATACTACCACCTGACAGATAGACATGAAGGAAGGATGCCTGGGGCAGGGAGACTGTTGCAAAGCATGGGGATATGGGAATCTTTATTTTTCAGGGCCTACAGCTGTTGGAGAAAAGTAGGGTTTGTGTGCTTGTTTTTCTTAGTGTTGCAGAGCTGCTAGAAGAAAATAATCACAGATTAACTTCAAATTGCTTTTACAGGATTTGTGAAGTGGAAATAGTAGTGGCATAGAGGGCCCCTTTTTAATATACAGCAAAAATGTTTATAGTATGGGGGACAGTCTCTCTGTTGGCTCTAATGCAGACGCTTTCTTTTCACTTCCAACCATAATATAACACTGTTGTCTTGATGCTGAAATAATAAAAAAGTACAGGTTGTTTCTACATTCCATTTTGGAGCCATAGAACCTTTCCAGCAACAACAACAAAATAACCTGATTATTCAGTTTCACAGAAGAAATAATATTATTTAAAACTTTGTTGCTTCATTCCAGCATGGCTACATTAAAATTTATAGCACATTATGTTCTGACCAGTGTGGGATTCAATTTTTTTTTACTACCGCTTCTGTGGGCATGGCTTGGTGGGCATGGCAGGGGAACGATACTTAAAATCTCCAGCCAGAGGTGGTATTTGCTGGTTCTCCAAACTACTCAAAATTTCCACTACTGGTTCTCCAGAACTGGTCAGAACCTGCTGAATACCACCTCTAGTTCTGACCCAGCCTTAGCAGAAACAAGAAACAGACTCCTTGTCCTGAAAAACCCCTATTTATTTATCTCCTGTGAATTAATGTCATTCACACACCAAAAAGCCCAGGCAATATTCCTTCAAAGAGTTAAATGCAGTAACAGACCTTATCAGTTCCTTGAGATAATTGTGCCAGGCCATGAGTTCCCAGTGTGAAAGCTGCAAATTGGCAAGTAGTCAATTTGAGGCACTGGCAAGCAGTCAAACTGAGGCACGAACGATGAGCCAAATCTTTAGAAATCCAAACTGATGTCTCCTACAACCACCACTCTCCTTTCCTTCTATTTATTTCCTCGCCAGGGAGGAACCATTCAGCATCCACATGAGCCTTGTTTTTTGAGTTGACTCCTTGTCCACAGTTGTTCTTCTTTCCAGCAGCTCTGTGCATACACACATCTGGAACAAGCCCCAGCTGTTTTTCTTCCCCATTTATCCTAGCCTCCAAAGGCAACTGCTTCTTCAGTGGCTGTGAAACATTGGACTGCCCTGGCTTTTTCTCTGAGTCTGATGCAGAGCATCCACCAGAGCCTTCCCCAGACTCCAGATTTGGCCAAGTTCCTCCCCAACCTCCTCATCAACTGAGTCTGCCATCAGCTCTTCTGGCAGCTGGTGGGCCACAGCACATTACTATAGTATAATTATTAATATTTCATGCTCTAACCCAGGGATCCCCAACCCCTGGTCTCTGGACCAGCATTGGTCTATGGCATGTCAGAAACCAGTCCACTCAAACAAGCGAAGCCCCGTCCATAGGATGCAGGCAGCACATGAAACCATGTCCTTCCAGCCTGCAGAAAAGTCTCTCTCCATGGAACCAGTTCCTGGTGCCCAAAATGTTGTGAGCTGCTGCTCTAACTCATGTTTCTCATCCTCAGAAACTTCAAAATGTGGCCATTCTGTCTGAGAAAATCTGGGGACTGAAATCCACACATCTTGAAGTTGCTGATGCTATGGCCTCACTTGGTATGGCATCACTCAAGCATTGACCTACATCCACTTGTAACACTAACTGAAACACATTTACCTAGTGTGAGAATAATATTTTTTTAAATAATTTATTTGCCCTCATCTCACCACAGGTGACTCCCCTTTGATTTATTTCCTTTAATTCCTTCTCCTTCAATTCATCCTCCTTTATCTCAGATCTTACCATTCTTCCAAAGGTATATTGTTTATGTACAGAATTATTTATCTTTCTGATATGTTAAAAACTTATCTTCTTCTTGGATCTGTTCCAAATCTCATTATAGATGCCATATCAGAGTGTGAAAAAAGGGGTCAGGAACTTTTCTGAAACACAGACTGTTCTGCTCCAAACTAAAGTGTAATTTATTTTTGCACTGTTTTTCAAATAAATACTTTCTGATACAAACAGCTTAACTTAATCTAAATTTCTATACAGACATTTATATATGAAGGTTTTTAAGTTTCTAAACTCTCTCCCTCCTTCCCTGATTCATACAGATGTTGATTATCATAAATTTGATATATTTACTTATGTTAAACAGTTTGTGTAATTTTCACTTTTACCCTACAAAAAGGGAGGTAGCCTTATTTCAAGAAAGGGGTGCACGAGAGGGTGGTGTGCCCTGACTGAAACTGAACTGTAATTTGATCTTAATGTTCAAGGATTTGTCTACTTTTCCAAATCATGCAAAATGTCTTATAGATTACCTAGAAGCTTCTTGTATAACTAGACTCGTGGTGGGATTTAGCCATTTTGCACCACTTCAGGAGAACTTAACTTTCTGAGCAGTTTGGTGAACTAGTTGATGGAAGAAATCATTAGGCCAGAGAACCGGTTGTTAAATTATTTGAATCTCACCACTGAACTAGACACCTGGGAGCATGGGTGGAAACTTCTGCCTTTGTCAAATGTTGGTGTACAGTTTGGCTTAAGCAAGCCCTAACTCTTTCCAATCTCACAAAATGGCTTTGTATCCTGTTCCTAGTGCCTACAATATTGTTTCCATCAAGCACTCCTGCAACCATAGTTTGAGGGAAAGCCATAGCCTGAAGCTTTCTAAAAGTAAACTGTTTGAAATCCAAAGAGATTCATGGTGACCCAGTTAGAATATCTTGCCCTAACTCTAACTCTAACCCTAATTAAAATTAGCCTGTTAAAATAACAACAACAAAAAAATCAGCAATCGGATCTCAGAGTAAGAAATGAAGACTGGAGACTTGTCTGGTATCTGTGGGCCATGAATAGTCAAACTGTAGTCAAATAACAAGCATGCCATCTTAGGCCTGTTCATGCAATGAATAAGTTCACTCGATACAACAAGTGACAAAGATAGACAAGTATCAGCAAGGAAGCAGGAAAAGAAATAAAAATATCATATAACAAAGAGCAAATCAATCCATTTTTAAAAGCAGCAAAATAAAACTCTCCTCTGTCTTTGGAGAGGTCAAACTGTCCAGCATATACTTCTCTACCACAATTTTTATAGAGATACTCATGAATTTTATTTCGGACCTAACTTCCAGCAGTTTCAGGAGAGGATGTGTGAATTTTATACCTAACATTTTTTTATCAGATGTCAGGCAAGAAAAAACAAGGAACACTGCCATAATTTGAGTGGGTGCAGTGAAAATGAGATGACAGTTGACTTCATTGAACTTATCTTTCAGCTGACATTTTATTATTGTATACTTTCCTGGCTGGACTGTGGCACATTTCTCTTGTTTTTCTGTTCTATTGTTTTGGAAGAGTGTCTGAAACTTAAGTACATCAATACAGATTTGATTTGAACCTGTTCCTAATAATAGAACATTCTGAAAAAAAATCTGAATGTTAAACAACATGGTAGCCCTATCTTAAATATTGAGATGGGGCAAATTAATAGTGATAAAATTATTTGGTACGCACGTGTGTGTGTGTGTGTGTGTGTGTGTGTGTGTGTGTGTGTGTAATTATCAGAGAACTGATCATATTGCCCGCTTCAGTTGGCTTTATCCAACTGAATTGGATAAATTGAGGAGGGAATGATGCAATGGGGGTTTGAGATTCTAGACATGCAGAAAATGCAGAAAATCCCTTGAATCTCTGAATTCCCTTCTAATCTCTTAGAAGCAATTCAAAAGCACCTGATTAGATTAGATATCTTAAACTGATTCAAAAAACTAATCTCAAAGGAGTGATTCAGTCAAATGTTATTTCAATTAAATTACTTGTCTGAATTTCTAAACAGACTTATTTTGTACCTTCTGAGTCAGAGTGCTGAAATTAAGGGGGGAAAAACAGAACAAAGTCTGGGGAGAAATTGGATAAGAGAATATATTTCTTGATTGATCATAATATTTATTATATTAGCTCTTTGGTAAAATAATGTGCTCAGAATTAAGAAGTGGAGAAACCAATGAGGATAGTGAAGTTCCTCTTAACAATGAAAATAACTGTGTCAGAAAAGAGAAGAAACTTTATTTGGTGTGCCCATCTTACACATAATTAGATAATGAATGCCATATCTTTTATATCTTTTCTTTTATATTTTTTTTGACTGACTAGCCTGTAACATTTTCCAAAAATAGCACATCATAAATGCAAAAATAGAGTTACTACCAGTATACAATAAAATACACCACTGAAACATTAAGTAAATTGAAACAAATAAGAAAAAAAAATTGCCAACCAACAAAAGTGAAGCACCATTAAAAATGCCTTCAAAGATCCAGAGAGAAAAAAATCCTGACTTGTCGATCTCTATGGAGATTCTCAGTCATCCAGGTCATGATTGTTCCCAAAGTGCTTTTTCAAGTGGCAACTGGACTTTCTTGTTGCCTCTTGAAAAAGCACATTTGGGATGGCCTGACCTGCCAGGAAAAAGAAATTAACAGTGTATTTCTATACACACCTATTCAGATGTTCAGTGTCATGGAAAATAAAAGTTGATGAATATCTCTTAAAGAGTCCCTTTCCTTACATCACAAGCTTCTTTTCACTTGGCTTCAGGTAAGAATTTGATGGTCCAGGTTGAGATATATGGGAAGATTGACGAAGGTCAAAATCAATGAGACAGAATAACAATGAGAAAATATTTTAATATTTTAATGCCCTGACCTACCACTTTAAAATGACACATTTTAATGCCCTGACCTACCACTGGCTGAAGTTTCCACTGCTTTCAAAAGCACTCATATATTAAAGACTAGTTTACCTTGGATTATTACAGTTAGCCAAATGAAGATTATGAAGCGTTGATTTCAGGTGCTGGTGATCTCACAAGAGATATATCATTCTTAAGTTGGATAAATAAAAACAAAATTACCAGAGATGCAGTGATGGGATTCAAATTTTTTTACTACTAGTTCTGTGGGTGTGGCTTGGTGGGCATGGCAGGCAAAGGATACTGTAAAATTTCTTGTCAGAGGTGGTATTTGCTGGCTCTCTGAACTACTCAAAATTTCTGCTACCCGTTCTCCAGAACTGGTCAGAACCTGCTGAATACCACCTCTGCAGAGATGTGAACAAAATTACTGGAAGTGTACTTTATTTTCAAAACAGTTACCTTTATACGGCAGTTGGGCCCACTTACATAAATTTGTTAACAAATAATTATTTTAGTAAGATGTTTCACTTTTATTTTCTAATAGTTCCTTTTTCCTAAATGATCAATTTCATGTAATAAACAGCTATAGTGTTGACAATTAATGCAAGAGTCTAATACAGCTAGGAATGTTTCCTGGGAAACGTTATTAACCAGTTTGCTTTATAGGCTTCTCAGTTTTGTCACCATCTCATTAATTTAATTTAAATAGTTAAAATTACAAGAGAAACTGAGTAAACCATTCTGAAGAGAATGTGGAAGTAATATTTTTTGGGGATAGGAAAATATTTTGCTTGAATCTGGAGGCTGTGAAAGACATGCTCTGGCCACAGTAATGTTCTTAATACCAACACAAAAAATTCTTACTTCTGAATATGCTTACATTTGTCTCATTAGATGAACCTGTGTTAGCCTTTTCTTACAGTGTAACTTTTACTAGCAGATGGGCAAATCATTTGACATGGATGAAACTTCTCTTCATAGCCATGAAAGACACAATTCTTGAAAGTTAAGTGTGGTTGCTCTGAAGCCCTCCTGAAATCTTCTAAATATCCATGCATGTCTATTTACCTAAAAAACATCCCTCTCAGAAGACTTCAGGAGGACATCAAAGCTGCAGTATCAGTCTTTCAAGAAGCTGTGGTTTTGAGAAATAGGTTCAATAATTTGAACAATTATTATTAAGAAAAAATGTATGTGCAATTTTATAGACTACATCATAGCTATAAGCATATGTTTCTCATCAGCCTTTATTCTCCATTCTGTGCTTATTACAGGTCTAAAAATAACTATAACAAAACCTTACTTTAGCAGTCTACTGTGGGGGGAGTTTTCCATTATTTTTGAATGTCTGTTAAAAGGGTCATTGTATCAATTTATGCCATTTACACAATAATGTCATCATTTAAAGCATATAATTTGCATCATGTCCATAATGAAGTCATTACACAAATGACTTAAAGCATAGTGGAAATCTGTTGCATATGAAATCTGTTGCAATGAGATCTGATAAGATGATGTTTTCTGTACAAAAAACGTTGACAGTTATACTTTACATATTCATATTCTGAAAAGTAGGAAACAGCATGACCTGGAACTTTTCACTTTTGTGCTGTGCTGAAGGGAATTGCACTTGTTTTAGAGCAATTTATCATCTAGCACTGTATTTCTGCAGAAATGACATGTTTGATTTGCACTGCATGCCAGTGTTAGATTGACTGAAGCAAGCAACACAGAGGATAAAAAAAATGGTATGAAAAGCTATTCACTATTTTTCTAACACCTAGTCTCCTCCTCCTCCTCTTTCTCCATACCCTCCTTGCAGCTGGTTGTCAAGGAAGGATGAAACTCTTTCCAGGGGTCTGACTGGATCATCTGCAAATGATTTTTGAAATTAGGTGAAAAGCCATATATTGCTTTAGAATTTCAATTTTCTGGTGTCCTAATTTAGGAATATCTAACCCCTTGGAAAAGCCAACCTTTTCCCTTTGGATGGATGGCAGGCATGTTGTGCCATATTATAAATTGTATTTGTATCTTATTCTTGCTGGAAAGAGCTTTTTCATCTATGTGATTGAAAATTACACATCTAAAGCTCTTTTGGGTGTATGGAAATAGTAGCATAAAACCAGGCTTTAGGATTTTTGCCAGCTAGTCCTTTAATTAGGCAGCAGCTGCTTCTACATTTAAGCCATCTTCTTTTCCACTGAGTTCTGAAGATGACTGTCCCTTGTGGGACAATGCTACTGACATCTAGGTACAACTGTATGCTTCAAGCTGTGGCCATTAGAGATGTAAATAACTGGTCCCTTGGCATGACAGTGTAAGCAGTTCATAGATTTCCTGCAGACTGATAGATGTGCTATGAATCACAACAAAGGCAGTAGACTTCATGTCAGTTTGCTTCTGCCTGAATCTTTTTTTTT
>BHFT01017128.1:0-17713 GCA_004320025.1 Laticauda laticaudata
TCAATTGTTTAATCAGAAAATTCCAATTTAAATTGTCAAAAGCCTTCTGAGCATCTAGCAACATCAGCGCCATTGTTTTTGTTGAGTGTAGTTCATAGAATTCTAACACATCCATAATTATTCATATATTTGTCTTCATTTGTCTATATGGCAGAAACCCAGTATGGATAATCCTACTTAATATTTTCTTTAATCTTTCCACCAATATTGTGGCCATGTTTGAATCTTTCTTGAACTGCCTCAGAAATTGTCTGGAAAGGTTAGTAATGGCTGGGTTTATTTGACAAGGCTGACCCAGTTAGCTGCTACTCTGGATAAAATGCTTGTATTGGTAGTATGTTGCCTAGAAGTTCCAGTGAAATCATAATACATACTTTGACAACTTCCCAATCATCATAAAACTTGTTGTAAAGATGTTTCTTTGTACTCTCTTACCTTTTTACAGTTGAAAAAAAATCTTTGGAGGCCTAATTGTGATTGATTTACTATGGAATTGGGGAGAGATATTATGAAGTCCATTCTTTTCTTTCTTCTGCCAGTGGTTGTGGCAATACTTCAGAACTTTGCTTTAGATCAGGGCTTGTCAAACTCCCGGCCAACGGGCCGGATGCTTCATGTACTGGCCACACCTATGCCTGGTTTAGCAAAGAGGGAAAAAGTCCCAATACATCATGTGATGGTGCCATGACTAATTGCATTTGACACCCCTGCTTTAAATAATCCTAAAGCTGTTTAATCCTTTGATGTAGTGCAGACATAAACCAAAACTATAAATTTTAACTCTACATTTATAATACAGTTTCAGTAACAGAATTTTGTAAGCCTGAAAGTGCTTCCTTCCTGCCTTTATTTTCCAAAAAACTTAGGGGACGTGCCTTCTTGAATGCTTTCCCTCCACTCATCTCCCCTTTGGACTCAGATTTCTCTTACAGGGCCATTGTCTAGGCTGCAGTTTTTCCTTCTGTCTCCTAAGGTTATTCTCACAGCCCATTACAAGCAGCAAAAAGAATGGGTTAACTCTCTGTGAACCCTCTTTTCCCAGGCCAAAAAGCAAGGTGAATGAAGAAGGCTAATTAAGCTTGAAACCACTCATTGATTGTTGGGCTAAAACTAAGCCTTTCTGCCTTCCTTATATATTAGATTTGGATGTTTAGATGACATATTGAATTATGCACATGACTCAGTTAATCTTGTTGTGTGAACAGAATTTCAGTGTACAAAATATAAAAGATACAAGAATTAAATATGCATGGCCCCTACTTTCCAAGTATTCCAAACATCTCTTAAGAAGTGAATCTATTCTGGTTCTTCTGGTTGACAACACAATGAGACCAGAAGCAGAGAATAGAGGTCCCCATTCCTATGCTGGCTTCTCCCTGTTTGTGGGCTCTGAGGAGCCGAAAACCACCCTGGAGGCGTGGTGAAGCCAAGGAGGGGTGCTCCGAGAGGTCTGATGAGAGAACGCAACTCTCCTGTGGAAATGCAGAGCTTTTCCTTCTATGCCACAATGGAGAGAAGAGGCTGGTCAAAATGGCCACAAAGTTGGGACAACCATCTAAGCATTGAGCAGGAGAGGAGAGTTGTGAACAGTGTGTGGATCAGGCAAAATATCTGGACAATAAAAGGTAACCCTGGAATTAAAGGGAAGAATTTTTATTCTTTTATTTTATAATTTTATTCTATATTTTTAGCAGTAGTGACAAGAGAGAAAGAAGAAAATTGGAATTTTAAGAAACTGGATTTTGGACTTTGAAAAGAATTAAATTGGGTGTGGAAAAACTAAGAGAAACATTTGACAACAACAGATTTGGAAACTGAATTGGATAATCATATGAATTTTGGCACCAAATAGGCATTGTTTAAATGCTGCAATTGACTGTGTTAAAAAAGGAATAATGGCTAATAATTGGGAATTAGCAAAATTAATAAAAGCTTACAAAAGGGAAAAAAGTGGAAAATAAAAGGTGGAAAGTGGAACTGAATTAAAAGCGCCACCTAATGGTAAAGGAAAAATTTCAGTGACTTTTTGAAAAGTGTCTGGTCTATTCAAAACAGGAAAGTGAAATGAAATAAGAGGAATTTTATTGCAGTAAAATAAAAATGCCAAAAAGTGGAATATTAAAACACTACAGTAAAGGGATACATGAAGACATTACCATGGGATTGATTGGTGATTTTGAAAAGGAGTTGAAACTTGGAAATAAAGACTCATAGACTTTGACTGTTAAAAATAAAAATAAAAGACTCTGGTTGAAATAAACTGTTGGACAATCGGCTTGGATACAATATTAAAGGAGGGAAAGAAGAAGTGCACAAAATGAGTGGAATATTTATTGAAATAAAATCAGAACTACAAAGCATGAAGGAAATGATGAAAGAAAGCTTGGAACTGTGTAATGTTATGCTAGAAAAATTAGAAATGGCGATGCAAACCAAAGAAGAACAAAGAGAACCAGAGGGGAAGGAGTTAAACAAAGAAGAAATCAGCTTTAAAGAAAAAGCAGAACAAGGAACATAAAAACAGGACAATAAAAGAGTTAAAATTAAAAAAAAAATAAGATTTGATGTAACAAATAAAGGGAAAATTGTCTGCAATGTTAAACAAAGGAAGAGGAAACAACAGAAGAGATAAAGGAAAGATCAAAGGAGGGAGGAGGATAAAATAAATAATTGGAGTAAGAAATTGAGGGAAGGAATAGGGAAAAAAAAGGAAATAACGAGAAAGGATCCAAAAATGGCTAGAAAAAAAACAAGCTAAACATGAGAAAGAAATTATACAATCCAAAGAGTAAGAGACGATGGCTAGAAGATATTAAGAAAGGATACATGGATGTACTTGTGGCATTTAAAAAATAAAATGATCTGTTCAAATTAAAATATAAACTCAATGGAAATATGATTAAGAGATTAGAATTTATTATAATAATATTAATTACGCATTCACAATGGTTGATGCATAAGTAAAAATGGGAGCATTGAAAGAATTGAAATGGAAATTTTTATTAGTTTTTAAAATATATTTGAATAGGATTAAAAATCCAGAAAATAATTTGCTAAATGTGAAATGTTTTTAGAATAAATATAAAACTTAGATGCAATAGAGAGAAGAGAATACCATATGGAGTCTGATTTGAAACACACACACACAACACACACGCACACCCCCCACCAAAGCAAACGAAATATATAATATATATATATATATAGTATATAATATTATATATATATATATATATATATATATTTTATATACATATATATATATATATAATTAATGTATGTATAAAATCATACTCCACAGTATACTATACACATAAAAGAGCATATGAATAGTTAAAGGATTCATTTGTTATTAATGTAAGAATGATGGTGAATTAACAAAGTACTGATATAAACAAAATTTCTTTTTGATAATGATTTATCAAAACTACCCTTTGGGTAATAAGATTTAAGATGAACTCTAAGAGAGCAATGAATGGAATAATAGTATGTGAAGAAAAATTTACAAATGTGACAGATATAAGAAAACATAATGTAATGAGTATAGAAATTGAAATAAGAATTTAGATAACATTTATAAAGTCAAGCAAACAAAACATAAATGAAATAAGTTACCAATATGAAATGAAGTTGAGAAGGAATGTAATGGATATAATACATGTGGAGAACACTTAAAGAAAAGTGGGACGAAGATGACAAATAATATGACATGAAACTGAATATGAACATTGAATATGTAATTATGGTCATGTTTGTATTGAAATGTAAAAACCTGGAATCACGTTCACCAAAAGAGATGCTTTTTAAAAGATAAAAATAAAATAAAAATATTGTAAAAAAGAAAAGAAAAGATAAAAGAAGTGAATCTATTCCCAAGCTTAGAATTAGGGATTTGTGTGGTTCCTGTTGAATCTCTCTCTCTCTCTCTCTCTCTTTAAATGTTATGAATGCAGTTTTGTCTGGGCAGTTATTTTTTCATAATTGAAATACAGTTATGTATTTTAAACTTTGTAAATCACTATTTTGTAGTTTGGTGGCCTCAATGTTCAATAAATTCAATTAGTTGCATCTTTTTCAAGCAAAAAGGAAACAAATAGGATTTAATAGGCCACCAGATTCTTTTTTTATTCTTTTATTGTAGAAAGGAACCCAAAGATTGAAAGAAATGTACAATTTGATTTTTTAACCAGTTGGGACGAGTAGCAGATTGAAGAACAAAAGAAGGGGAATTTGGCCTAGAATGAAATAAATTATAGTGTTGGTTGGGATTCAAAGCTATCCAATCAAAACCCCTTCTCAGTGCAATACAGATAGTTAGTTTCGTCTTAAAGTTATCCCAGAAAGGAGACACATCACTTTCTGAGACATTGTATTTCCCTGCCAAACTGCTCTCACTATTAGTACATATCTTCTGAGGCTAAACTACAAACTTGGTTCCCTGCAGGTTCTATTCGTTTTGCCCCTTCCGTCTCTCTAAAACAACAGAGAATTTTGTTGTGCAGACATGTGAAGACTGCTATCATAAATCCTGTTAGTCATGTCTACTTCTGACTCTTACAAAAATAACATCCAACCTACAATCAAAGGATGTAGTCTGCAAAGATCTAAGATAATGATAATTTTATTTTGCATTCCATCTCAGTTTAGATGACAGCTCAGACTCCAGCAGGGAATGGCAAAGCAAAGTCCTCAGTTTTATTTTCCCCTGAAGTTTAAAGCTTAAAAACAAACAAACAAACAAACATAATATCTGCAGTCAAGATAAGGGAACACAAACCAACATGGCAGGAAGTTCCTTATGGTGCCTTTTCAAAAAAATATCACAAAAGGAAATAGTAAGTTTGCAAAGCTGATCCTGGCAAATGTCATTTCCAAAAATGAAATATGCTGCTTTTCTGTGATAGCAGAATGCTGACAATTGGTAAGTCAGTATTCTCAAAGAACTATGAAAGAGAAAATTAATCCAAGAAAACTTTGTAGTCTGACAAGGTTCGCGCCCCCCCCCGCCCTCACATTCTGTTGTTACATTGTGTTAGGTACACATTATCAGGCTGTGTTATGGCATTTCCTATTACACTTGATATGGTGTGACAGGACACTGAAATGGAATGCAAAGAATGTTAACATAGCATTAAGGCAAAGCAGTCTCTTGTCAGATCGCTTTCTTATTGTTTCAAGAAAATTCATAATTCCAATTCTGGGGGATGTGATGCATTGATAATCAAAAATGAAATAGCCTTTTGGTGATATCTGTCAAGACTAGCCACTGCCTTAAAAATCGCAATGGCATGCAGCTTTCCTTACAAAAAAAAGGGGGTTCTTATCGTTTGTTTAATATTGATACTCAAAATATTTTCAGAGATGCTTTCTAGTGTTAACTCAGAACTTGCAACAGAAACTGGTCACCAGCCATTTAATCTTTCTGTCTTCTTTCTTCTGAAGTAAGTTTTTTTTTTTTAATTGATTGGTTAGAATGGCAGTGGATAGCATTAAAGGCAGAGGTGGTATTAAGCAGGTTCCGACCAGTTCTGGAGAACTAGGAGCAGAAATTTTGAATAGTTCAGAGAACCGGCAAATACCACCTCTCACTGGCCCCACCCCGTCTCTTCTCTGCCTCCTGAGTCCCAGCTGATTGTCTGGGTCTTCTTTTGTTGCCTTGCACAGAAAAACAGAGCTGGAAAGGAGGTTAGTGAGGTGGGGAGGGTATGGGATTTTGTAGTAACCTTCCCCCTGGAGTGGTGGATTTTTTTGAATCCACCAGTAATTCAAGGGCTTTATAGTTCCTTTAAAAATGAGAAACCTTGTCTTCTTCCAAATACAATTAACATAATGTATTTTTTTTCAAGAACAGATAGAAGGTGTTTGTAGAGTCACAAATTGAGGTTTCTATCAAGTGACCTATTTGATTAGGCCACCTTCGTTGTCCTTACACAGCATATTTACCCAAAAGGAAGGTAAGATCCCTCTCCTTTCCAAAATTACCTTTGGTGTAGTCATTTAATATTTGTAAAATAGAGGCAGAGATTTCTGAACAGGAATTATTCCTACTGGGGTTCTAGAAAAATAGATTAACCATGAAGTAAAATAAGCACATGCTTATGGTACCAAGGGAAGATGGGCACCACAATTTCCCCCCTTAGCTACCATGCCCATTCATTGGGCATATTCTTTCACTGACATATTTAACTTTAGTTTTTCAGCACTTAGTCTAAATGACTTGTCAGTTATGCTGTGGAAAGGCTGAGATATACTATTGTTGGGCTCTGATTAGGGCATCAGTTGGCCTTAATTTGGCCCTGGTATGGAGCCCATGGTTGGAAAGCTTCCATTATTCCTTAACTTAATATTCATGTTTCTAAAGTCCATACTCTCAAGTAGAGGAAAGAAATGGCAGCAATCTATATCCTTATCTTGTTTCATTTTCAGTTATTTTCAATATACAAAGGACAAACAATTTATATCTTTCTTGTCTAGTTTTCTCTGTCCTGTTATCTCTTAAACCCTTTCCTTTCTTTCTTTCCTCCAAATAACTATCCCTTCCCATCATCCTATCTCCGTACTGTTACTACTACTACTGCTACTGCTACAACTCCTACTTTCCTCCTTCTCTTGATTCTCTTCCTCTCTTCCTCCCTTTGCAATTTCTAAGGAAGAAAAGAGGTTCTATTTCTGTGTAAAAGACAGAATGTGATTTAATAGCAAAAATAGAACGATCCATAAAACTTAAACACTGCCTGTTTCAAGCAAAAAGGCAAGCTATATTTTGTACTTTAGTATTAGCTCCTGTCAGCATAACAGAACAATGGTTTTTAATATGTATTATCCACTTGCAATTTCTGTAGTGACTAATCACTAAGAAAAACAGAACTGTTTTTTTATTCCTTCAAATAAATTCCTGATTTCTCTCAGGCTTTTTGTTTCACAGCTGGCTAAGAAAACACCAGGAAATCTGAGTTATAGATCAGACTGGAAAATCAAAGGATACATGAAGAAGGAAGTGATTGGCAAACCATTTCCAAGAAAACAAAACCTCTTAGGATAAATTATTTTCATACAAATAGGATAATTTAAGATTCTCTTTCTTGAGTCTTTCACTGGAACTAAAATTGGACTTCCAAGATATTGCTAAGTTTCATCCTCTGTTGATCACCTTCTCAATTCTGAAAACTTGTTTATTTATTTACTTGATTTCTATAGCTGCTCAATTCAAGAAGTGACTGGAAAGCAGGAAATCCCCGTGCTTTTGTAGTTGCACGAGCATGCAAAAGGGGCATGTGTGCGCACAATCGCATTTTCGCTTCTGCACTAAGCAAACTGGTTGTTACAGTATGTGCAGCCCACCTCTAGTTACATCTAAGCTAAAACATCAAAAGTTAAAAACAAACATGAAAACTAATGACACATGGGGAGGATGGAGGTAGAATGGGGGAGAGGTGGTTTGATTATTGTTTGTTTGATTATTAAAGAAGCCCTTCTTCATTAAGAATTCCACTATACAAAAATGTTAAAAATATCTTCAGTTAAAATATAAATAATCTGGTATGAAATAGAAATGAATTATAATATAATTAACCAAACAAAATTAATTAATACAACAATTATTCTTAAAAGGGATTTTAGGAAGAGATGAAAGAATGTCCCTTTTATGAATGTTCTGAAACTTGGAAATGAATGATGAAAAAATATCTTCATAGTGCCAGTTATTACCACTAACTCAGATCTTTGCAGCTAGGGACAGAAAAATATACATGTGAAAAATAGGATTTTTATTTTACAATAAAATTCCTGGTACTGCAGCATATTTCCTCTTCTGAATTTAAATCAGAATATCTTCAAAATAAAGAGACAGAGATAAAGTTCAGCAGATGCTGTTCTTTTATTCCCCTCTCCCTTAAAAAGTCATGTGCAAAACTTCCGATTAGATCCCAACTGATTAATACNTCTCCCTTAAAAAGTCATGTGCAAAACTTCCAATTAGATCCCAACTGATTAATACACAGGTCTCAAACTTGATCACATCAGGGGCTAGATCGTGATGTAACATGATATTTTTTGCCTTTGTGGAGCCAGAGAGATCATGGCCTTCATGTGATGTATCCAGCCCATGGGCCACCAGTTTGACAGGCCTGGATTAATAGAATACAAAGTGGTCTTATGGGGAGAAAATGTAGCACAGTTTTTTCCTAACCCGATTCATACACAGCGCAGAAGAAAAAGGAGATGACCATCCTAGACCAAGCTAAGTCCAAAAATGCCAAGGAATTTCTAAAAACCTGGCACTCTGACAAATTAGCCACCAACAGACATATAAACATAAATAATATCAACATATTATGGAAAAGAGACAATCAACCAGCCAAAAAGGGAACAAAAAGACCAAAACACCTCCCCACCAGCAGTCAACACCCAGATGAGCATAGAATAACTCCAGGATTAACATCAGACCAACAATCAAGAAGTAAACAATACCCCAATCAAAGAACTGCCAACAGTAAACAGCCCAAAAAACATCCAAGACAAGTTCCACCAACACTAACAGGGCAATTCATTAGAATATAAATTGGGAGCAAATCCCACTCCTTACCAGCACTGATGATGTTACCTAGCTTGAGTAATGAAACATCTGCAAGAAAACAATCAAGCTGAGTGGGCAGCGAGGACCTCCTGATTCATTCCAGATGGGTGGTTCAATAGCATCCAAAATGTGCAACTAGCCTAGCCAAAATAAAACGTCCAGACAGTTGTATGCTCTTTAGGTATCAGTAAGGGTAGATGAGCTAAAGACAAAATAAAAGAAAACTTAAGATGAAGGGCACAATCACATGATTGAAACCCTGCCCCCTTTTAATGTGCATTGCACCCATGTAAATATTGGGCAAGGCTGCAGTCTCATAGTTTTGCCTGTCATCTTAGCTTTTTTTTGACATTCCCTTCCCTTCAGACTATGAAGTGCCAAGGAATCCAAATTGCTGACTATCAGCCAAGAGTTGAGAATTGGAATCATTACTCTTACTTCATCAATGAGTGGTGGCATTTCAAATTAATGGAACAAGATCAAACACTATTTTTTGTACTGGGAGCAGTTTCACTGCTTGGAACAAGGTATATATTTAAATTTAGGGTTATTTTATTAACCTCAATGGTTTCTGGACATTACAAATTGCTTTGTTTACAATCCTAAAATGACTTTGCCTAAACTGCATAAATGCGGCGAAGTAGACTTGTCTTACATCATTAGTTTGGTTTTCATCCTTTGTGAGCTGAATTTGAAGTTAAATTATGTGTTTGATCATGTAATTCATTGAAACATTTTAAAATGCCTCTGGCAAAGCCTATTTAGCATAGAAAGATTTACTTATTTACATTTTAGAATTTGCATACTGAAAGATAAGTTATATTTAACAACCATGCAGTTGGGTATGAATGGTTTTATACAAAAAAGCTGCTATTGTCTTATGAAATATTTTCAACTTTCATCTCAAACTAAATGTATTATGCAGTGGGTGATGTTTATGACAAGGTAGGCTATAAATGATTTTATTCAGGTGAATAAATCATGAAGGAAGCAGACTCTAATTGTGCAAGCAATTTCTTGTACATTTAGTACAAAGCCATGAAAATTACTCTTATTATGTAACAAATAGATGACTTGTGAAACATGAACATAACATGTCTTTTTTTGTCATTGTTATGTTAAAGAAAAGCGTAGGGTATTTTTGCAGTTCCTTAAAAATTTTCTCTATATTATAGTGGAAAAGTGAATTTCCTATAAACCTCTGGACTCTTTGATCTTAAAACCAGAGATGAACCAGACTGGAAGGTATTTTTATAGAAATAGTTTGTTGCCATTGCTTTTCCTTAGAAGGGAGGCCAATCTTAAGCACATTCTTAATTTTTGGTCAGTGGGAGAATCAGGATATGCATAAGCATACCAATCATTCTATTGTCCAATTTAACTTTTAGATACCAGTTCCATTCCATAATACCCACACCCAATGCTGAAACAGAAAGGATGAATGCAAGTAGGAAAAATAAATTAATTGTGATGCAAATGGCCATAGGATGGTTACTCTGAACTACAGATCATACTGATCTGATTTCAAACATAATAATTTGGGTTCATTCTTTTACTTAAATGTACCTTTTCAGTCATCTTATGGTTACTGTCCATCCCTGTTACCGCACTCTGCCTCAACCTTTACCCATCCCTGAAATTGATACACTTTCTACAAGATTTTTAGACAGTGCACTAGGTCCTCAAGGAAGAACTGTATCTTGCCAAGTCTTCTTAGACTTCTGTCACTTTTTATCATTGCTAAGGTCTTTTCATTTATGTTGAGATCATCCCTCTCTCTCTCTCTCTCTCTCCCTCCCTCCCTCCCTCCCTCCCTCCCCCCCCTCTCTCTCCCCCACCCCCCAATTTCTGTCTACCACAGACTTTTCCAAGAAACTGGATGCCATATTTATTGGTCTTCTCTGTATTATATCTGACCTGTATTATATCAGGTCAGATCGAGCCAGTTACATTTCTACCCTAATTTCCAGCTATGGTAAAAATAAACTCTACAATTCCCTTCTATACACAGCATGCTTATATAATATACAGTATAGGACCAATATGAATTATATAAAATATCTTTATGTCCCTTGATTTCTTGCCTCCCAACCTCTTTCCTTCCCCACATTCTGAGGTGATTGTTCTGATCTGGATAGAATATCTAATAAAGAAAAAACAAATCTGCATCTGCCACCAAAAACAAACAGACATTTGCAGAAAGCAAGTAGGAGAAAAAAAATACAAGGAATTGAACACTACAATACACAAAAATGCACCACAATTATTGAAATTCTTTCAAAGTTACCTTATAGTTTGCTACAATAAATCTACTTGTCTGAATTTTTGTGTCCTGGGAAATATATTCTTGCAGTATTCTGTCTTGTTAGCTGAGACTGACCACATGAACATGGTCAAGGCAATCATCAACATATATATCATGAGTTAAACAACCTACTCTGTGAAAAATGCTCCCTGGAGATCAGTAGTGTAGAGATTGCCAGAATTTCTGAACAACTATCATGCCAACTTGGTTGATCATGTACAGTAGGCATGGTCAGATAATCAGATTCTTTTGTTACTTTTCTGGCTGGTTACAGAAATAGTTCTGTTGGAGTATTTTCAGTTATGATTTGTGGGCTATTCCTAAAATTCATTAGAAACCTGTTCAAATTTTGTTCAGTTGCAATTCCGGCTACCTCAGAAGCTTGTTTCATCTGCTTTTTTTGAATGTACGACCCATTTGTTCTGCGTCACCATTTTATAAGGTGGAAATAAAGTATGATTAATTCTATTTTGTAGCGCATACACATACATTTTATATAATCTATCTATCTATCTTTCTATCTATCTATCTATCTATCTATCTATCTATCTATCTATCATCTATCTATCATCTATCTTCAACATTAAAATGGCATATTCTGACAATGGCCCCAATCTGTCTTTGGGCCTTTGGGCCTGAAAAGGTCCATTTTGTTTATATGTTGGCATGTATTTAGAGAGCCAGGAGATCTACAAAGATATCTGGCTGCCAACTGTCATTAAGTACCAATTCTTCAATGTAGTCTGGCTGTCAATTGTTGCTAGTCATTTGGTTCACACTACTGTGCTATCCAGGGTGCACCATGAGAAGGTGAATTAGCATCACACCCCATCTTTGACATCAACACACAGTGGAAAGCCAAATGGGCTGCTGAGCGCCCAGATGCAGGCAGTTACATAGATAATCCTGCACAAAAGGTGCTGGGTTTTGACCTTCCTCACCAGCATTGGTCAACTCTGAACAGGATCCATACCCAACATGGTGTCTGCCAGGACTCATTGTTTAAACAGGGTCAGTTGTGGCCTGTCAATGGCCAGCAGAGTTGGCAGCAGATTCAGACAATGTGGAGGTTGGGGAGGAACATGGCCAGTTCTGGAGTCTGGGGAAGGCTCTAACTAATACTCTGCATCAGCAGCAGAGATAGGGTCAGGGCCATCTGAAAGTTATCAGCTGTCTTCGGAGTTGGACATCAGGGAGGCAGAAAAATAGCTGGAGACTATTTCCAGTGTGCACATGCTCAGAGTTGCCAGATGAAGGGAACAGCTAAGGAACAAGGGTCAATTTGGGAGTAAAGCCATAGGTGGATGGTGAATGGCGCTTCCCATAAGGAATAAAAGAGGAGTGAAATGGGAGTGGGGTTTGCAGGAGACATTCCTGCATTCTTGCCAAGTATTGTGGTGTCTGAAAGATGTTGGCCTGCCCATTCTCCAAGCCTGATAAAGGTCAATAATTATGAACTATCTTGAAAGACTTTGCTTTGGCCGGGACTTTGCTAGAGAGGAATTCACTATAAATTAAATAAAAGGGGTTTATCAGGACTTGGCTTTGTGCTGTTGAGGAAGCCTAGGTCAGAACAGGTCTTGTCTCTACTTCTCTCTTGTCACACACCTCTTGTGTGACTGTGGTGTTCCTTGACAAAATATCCATCACATTGTGTCTGAATATCCATCAAGAGCTTACACTGGCCCAATGTCTGATTTTTTCAACACAGACCACCCTGTCCTTGAATGGTTGGGTGGACTGGACATTAACATTTGAACTATAAGTCCATGTATTTGCCATGCACCAAATAAAAATCTATCAATCTATCAATCTATCAATCTATCAATCTATCTATCTATCTATCTATCTATCTATCTATCTATCTATCTANAATAAAAATCTATCAATCTATCAATCTATCAATCTATCAATCTATCTATCTATCTATCTATCTATCTATCTATCTATCTATCTATCTATCATCTATCTATCTACCATTGTGTGTGTGTGTATATATATATGTATATGTATGTATGTATGCATGCATGTATGCATGTATGTATGATAGGTAAAATATCAACTAAAAAGAATTTCCCCAGAGTCTGAGCAATCTATGTAAATATTTATAAAAAATATTAACACAGCAAATTAATGGCAGAAGTTAGAGTAGCCAGACATTAAGAGAAGAGTAAATAGAGCCTGAATCCAAGCCCTGACTACAGTATAATTTCTGATGGCTGTTTATACTATATTCCTTCCATGTAGTGGTCCGGATATTCAAGCATCAATAGGATCTTCCACTTTGCAAGGTAAGAAAAAGTGAAAAAAATATATCTAAATTTATCTAAAATGCTGTGCAAAGATAGACAAGAAGGTCTTGAGCTTATTCTTTGAACAATGAAAAGAACTTGTCTGACACTTGAGCAATAATATCTGAAAGTAAAAGACGTTCCTTGAGCAAATGAAACTGTCAGAACCACTTGATGTCTGCATATATTTATCTGCTTAGAAAAATTCTACATGGGCTGATATAGCTAAGGTGCCATTAATGTATCATGTCTTAAATGCAAAGGCAGCATGAGGGCTACATCATCATAAGCCCCTCTTTTATCAAGCTATTTTTGAATTTCTTAATTCATATCCTATGCCTTAAATGAACTGCTTGGGGTTGTTAATGAAAGAAAAGTGTTAATAACTGCCATAGTCAACATGTAGAGTCCTTCATGGAAAAAGAGATATCAGATGTTAAAGCTTGATTTGTAAAAGGCTGAGCAACATGAGCCATTATTTCTGCTCCATTTCTGCTCTCAGTTGTAAAACTGAGAAATACCAAAAAAATAGGGGGCCTCTGTAGCTCACATGGTAAGATACTAAGCCTGTGCACCACTGAGGTTGGTGGCTCAGTTCCTGTGAGTGACAAGAAAAGACTCTCCCCCAATTGCCTACTGGCATTCAGGCATCCCATGGGAAATGATAACACCGCCTGAAAAAGTTCCTTTCACAGAGTCAGCCAGCCACCTCAGTAATCCCTGGCTAACACGTGCCATATGATGATAATGATGATGATGATGATGATAATAATTCAATATAAGCTTAATTTGTTTCAGAAAGACCTCTGATATCAGAGGTGGTATTCAATCTGTTTGCACTGGTTCAGGTAAATAGGTAGTGATGATTTGGCATGGGTCACCAAACATGTGGTGGCCCCTGGCTGGCCACACCCCCAACTCAGTCGCCCAGTCACTCACTTGCCTTGGTCACTCTCCTAGCTTTCCCTATCACGTGGTGGCTGGGGTTCAGCTTGGGAGGATGTCCTAGGGATGCTGCACATGTGCACTGCATATGCAGCCACTACACATGCAGTGTGCATGTGTAGCAACCCTGAGACATCCACCAATCTGCCTGCCCTCCTGGAGCACATTTCCCTCTTTCTCCCAGTGGACCGCCTCTTCCAGCCCGGCCCATCCCAGTCCAGCCAGCAAGTGGGTGAATGGATATTCCGGGGATCCTCACCCCCCCCCCCANTCCCCCCCCCCCCCATTGTCCTTAGATGCCTGCAGCTGCTACGTGGTTTTTTTGGTGTGGCCACACTGAAAAAAGCACACTCTATTCTATGTGCTGGGCTCGGCAAGTCCGAGCAGCTGGCACGTAGAACAGGGTGGTGTTGGACCATTGGAGAAGTGGAGCAAAGCAGATCAGTAGCCGCTTCTTTTGCAGCACAGAAATTGTCCCCAAATTGGCTGGCTGGTCATCTCTTTCTCCTCCTGTTTGTTTTGTATGAAACAAAAGAGGAGGAAGAGATCAGCTGGCCAAAGGGGAGGCTGCTGGAGGTGACTCTTTTTCCAGTCACCTTTTCAGCAGAGAAATCCTCCCCAAATGGGCTGTCTGGTCTCCTCCTCTTTGGCCATACAGAACAAATAGGCAGAGAAGGAGATAGCTAGCTGGCTAATTTCTACCTTTTGTCCCTCGATACTGCCTCCACCCGCATCCTCTTCCTGGGAAGAAAGGAAGAAAGGCATGGCCGCAGCATGCTTGGGCCTCCATTGCCCATGTCCTCCTTCTCCCAAGGGGAAAGGAAGAAAGGCATGGGCACAGCATGCTCAGGCCTCCATTGCCCGCATCCTTCTTCTCCCGGAGTAAAGGAGCTCTGGCTTCCGCTGCCCCCACTGCCTGCTTTCTGCTTTCTCATGCCTCCCGCTGCTCTGGAGCTTGCCAGATCATTTTGTCCCAGTCAGACCAGGTGTTTGTATGTGTGTGTGTGTGTGTGTGTGTGAGAGAGAGAGCCTTGGGGAGGGCGGGGCGGGGGGAGAAGACTAGCCACTGAACTAAGTGCCAACTTGTGTTTGTGTCTTCTGTTAGTTGCGTTGCAAAGCAATGCGTCCTTGATCAATAGTAGTGTGTCCCCTGCTTGCTTTCCTGGACTTTCTCGCACCTCTTTTTCCTCCTTTTCCATCCTGCATCTTCAGTGCTTGTCCTGCAGGTGGAACGAGATGGGCACCATGTAAGTCACCTAGACTATCCTTTCCATTCCCGCCATCCCTATTTCTATCTTGCCACTGAGGGCTGGACCCTATGAGGGTATGCAAGTGCACATAGCCTCAGTGCCTGAGTCTAGATTGCTGTCTGGGAGAATTGTGTGGCCCTTGTAGCATCTGCTGCAATGGGCATGCATGAGGTTTAGCTCCTTGGAGGTTAATGGCTTTTCCCTGGCTTCCTGTGCCAGATTGGAACACCCCATTTCCTGGGAGTCAGCAGGGCTGCAGACAATGCAAGGCTCTCCTTTCTGATCGAGGAAGGGAAGCGGGCTGTGGATGCTGCTACGGACAAAGGAGAAAAGTGGCATCAGGCTTTTTCATGAAGGAGGAAAACAATGAAACATTTTGTCCCCTGGGAGAAGCTACCGGTGACGGAGTGCTCTGACCAGGAGGGCGGGATGCCAGCTGCCTCCTGTAGCAGCGTCTGCTGTAGCAATGCCTCTCTGCCCTCCTGAGCGTGTGTTGTTTGTCGTGTGTGTGTGAGAGAGAGAGAGAGAGAGAGAGAGAGAGAGGGAGCAAGAAAGAAAGAGAAAAGGAGAGAAAGAAAGAGCAAGAAAGATAGAGAGAAATAGAGAAAAGAGAAAGAAAGAAAGAAAAAGAAATGGGAAGGAGGGGGGAGAGAGAGAAAAAACTATGTGCTATTTTTTTAATTGACAAGGAATAGCTGGGAGGGAAGGGGCCAGGTGAGGCACCCCTTGATGTGAGTGAAATTGAGTTGGCCACACCCACCCAGTCACATGACCACCAAGCATGCCCACCCAGTCACATGACCAAGCCATGCCCACCCATTCACATGACCACCAAGCCATGCCCATCAAATAAGCCATGCCCACAGAACCGGTAGTAATTTTTTTTTAATCCTACCACTGTCTGATATAGAATGTGTTCGTAAAAATGGGAATCCCAAAACCTCTAGTTGTCCATATTAGTAACTCACATACAGATCTGGAAGTCACAGTGCTGATAGAACATGGAAAAACAGACTAACTCCATGTTGGCAAACGAACGAGACATGATCCTTATTTATTCAATCTACAGATATTGAAGGAAGTTGGATTTGAAGCTGAATGGGGTTTTAAAACTGGGCAGAAACTTCAATAACCTATAGTATGATGACAATTCTCCAATAATTGAAAATGCAAAGGATATATTGGATCTACTGCAAAAGTCAAAGAGCATAATGAAAAAAAATGAGACTAAGAATAGAATATAGAATATTCTTTTATTGGCCAAGTGTGATTGGGACACACAAGGAATTTGAAATAATAGGAAATATTTGTAGTGTGGGTTTCAGATTTTGGCTATAGTTTTCTCTCCAAGCTTGTTTCAGTTTAGTTTCTGAACATTTTGTTCAGGTTTTTCTTGTCTTGTGCAGTATACAGGTCCTCAATGGAAGGCATTCTGGTAGCTTTTTTTTTTTTTGNAGGTCCTCAATGGAAGGCATTCTGGTAGCTTTTTTTTTTTTTGCAGTTCTAACTATCAATTGAAGAGACTAATGAGTCTAAGAAGTTGTGACAAGAAGAGACTGGACAGCCATTGGTCCAGAACAGTATAGGATTTCCTGCCATGGGCAGGGGCTTGGACTTCCAAGGTCTCTTCCAGCCCTATTATTCTATGTTCTACATTAAATATAAAGAAGAGCAAATTAATGATGTATGTAGATGTGTTTGATGTTAAATGATTTTCTTTGTTCTTTTTGATTTATTGTGTTTATATTGCATGTATTTGAAACAAACAAATAAATAAATGGAACAATATCCTTGACCACACTGAGGAACCATTTTAATTTCTGTGCTAGTCTGCAGAATGCAGGTAACTTTCAGCTCTCCAACCTTTCTACTGCTTCTTAATCTTCAACAACTGTCATTAGATTGGATATCTCCAATATTAGGGCTGGCTGTTAGGTTGAAATACTTGGCAGCTCATACAGGATCATCTTCCTCACCTTTGACCTTCAATTCTAGTAGGTTGCCCATTGAATGGATCTATAACCTGGGATGAATGAATCTGTCAATTTTGATTTTTTTCATTTTCCTGGCTGAAAGTTCTTTCTTTCTTTCTTTCTTTTTTATTGTTGAGAAAAAATAGCAAGCAAGAAGATAGAAACTTCACAAACATATTGCACACTTTTCTTCTTCAAATATGTGACTGGCATTTATTTCCACAATTCTCCTAGTACAATGAATTTTTGCATTCCCTAATAGTTCACATGTGTTTAACACAGGGGTGGGATTCTACAAGTTCGCACCTATTTGCTAGAACTGGTTGTTAACATTCTAAGCAGTTCGGAGAACCAGTTGTTAGAAGAAATTACTG
>BHFT01017129.1:7672-31903 GCA_004320025.1 Laticauda laticaudata
CCCCCCCCCCCCCAAAAAAAAATCATCTGTGAGGTGTGCACATGTGCAGTGAGATAAATTTGCCTGCAGCTTGCATGCCAGCACAAATGGCTGTGTGTGCCACTTGTGGCACTCGTGCCATAGGTTCGCCATCACGGATATAGTATATATCATGGACATCAAACTTGCAAAGTCACATCATCACATGATTTATCATGACTTTTTTTTCCTTCACTAAACTAGGTGTGGTCGTGGTCAGCACGTGACGCATCTGACCCGCAGACTGCAAGTTTGACACCCCTGGTATATAAGATATGAAAAAAGGACCTAAATCATTGTACTTAACAACTGTTCTTCAGAATAACAGAATAAGAGTTGGAAGGGATCTTAGAGGTGTTCTAGTGTAACTTTCTGCTCACAAAAGCTCCTACTCAGGAAACCTGCTGTCCGACTGTTCAGAAACCCTATACCATTTCAGACAAATGGTTGTCCAATCTCTTCTTAAAATCTTCCAGTGTTGGCGCATCCACAACTTCTGGAGGCAAGTCGTTTCACTGATTAATTGTTCTAACTGTCAGGAAATTTCTCCTTAGTTTTAGGTAGCTTCTTCCCTTGAAGAGTTTCCATCCATTGCTTTTTGTCCTGACTTCAGGTGCTTTGGAGAATAGCTTGACCTTCTCTTCCTTGTGGCAGGTTCTCAAATACTGTAGCACTGCTATCTAGTCCTTCTTTTCATTAAACTAGACATACACAATTCCAGCAACCGTTCTTTATATGCTTTAGCCTCCAGTTCCCTAATCACCTTTCTGGAGTCTCAACATTTTTTTTTACTTCGTGGCAACCAAAACTGGGTGCAGTATCCCAAGTGCGGTCTTACCAAGGCATTATAAAGTGGTATTAATACTTCACTTGAATTTGAATCAATCTTTCTATTTATACAACCTAGAACTGTGTTGGCTTTTTTGGTAGCTGCAGCACACTGCTGGCTCATATTTAAGTGATTGTCCACTAGTACTTCAACTTATTATGAAGAAATAAGAACTTTTGCAATCAGTGGGATCAATATTCAAGCACTATTATTTTTAAATTCAGAATCACTTAAGCAAATAAATATGGATATATGGAGTTGGCTTTTATTCACACATTATGCAAGTTTTCTCCCCAGTGCATGCTGCTTTCATGCTACTTTAAAACACTCAAGAACTCTTCCTCCCGATAGAACGTGTTTGGATCAATATGGTAAAGAGTGTAATACAATAGCATGTGTAAATTTTATACAAAAATCAGAGGAAAAAATGAAGTAGAATTTTTCATTTGTCTCTTTTCTTTATTTTCTTCATTTCTTAGAGAAATTAATTTGAATGAAATGTTATGTATCTTTCCTTCATTTAAAAAAAATAGTATGCACCTTGCTACAACACTATATTCTTATTTCATGACGCTCTCAAGGATAATCATTCCTAAATCTTACACCTCTGAGAAACTTGGATTTCCTCCAAGAAAATCAACTTGTTTCTTAGTGTGTGAGTGTGTGGGCTTGTATAATTATATGGGAAAGGTGGTACACTTTTTCTCATCTTCCTAAATATTTTATTAAAATTATTAAGTGATTAATAAACCTCAGGTATATAAATGGTGGATACAGACACTATTTCACAAGATAGAGAAATTCTCATCACATCACTGATTATTAATCAAAACATCATTTTTCCATTCTCAGGTAAATATTGAACTTTTGTTTTAGAGCATTTTATTTGTGAAATATAAATTAAATGTCCCTCCCATACCAAGGCTTCCCACAGGCCCTCACCTACCAGGGTTACGGCTACCAGGAGCAGGCAGCAGCCCTTCCCAGTCCAGGCACAGAGTCATTGGACGCCACCGTTGCCACCGGTTCCACTGATGCCACCGATGCCAGCCATGCCAATGATGCCACCGACGACAGCGATGCCACACCCACACCAGTCCTCACCGCAGCTGCAGACCAGAAAGCCGCCACTACAACTGCTTCCTTCCTCCACCCCACAAGCCAAGCCGGCCTCCGTACATTCTGTCATCAGTACTGGGGCTGACACCTCCATGGCATGGAGTAA
Source organism: Laticauda laticaudata (assembly GCA_004320025.1). Taxonomy (NCBI): domain Eukaryota; kingdom Metazoa; phylum Chordata; class Lepidosauria; order Squamata; family Elapidae; genus Laticauda; species Laticauda laticaudata. The sequence goes on from BHFT01017129.1 coordinate 9,745, forward strand.
GGACTTCTCATCATCACGGGTCTAGCCCAGCTGTCCGAGAGCCTTTCTCAAACACATCGTCACCTGTTGTCCTTCTTGGGGCCAGGCACCCCCAGTGGTGGCTCAGACCAGCACTCCCAAGCAGCACCCACCTCCAGAGCACCTGGAACCCTTCACCCCGAGATGAATGGGAATGCCCTCAGACTGATGAGAAGGAGTGCAGAGACTGGGTGCTGGCTACCTGTGGACCTTTATTTGGAACACTTGGCTTGGGTCATTTTTTCTTTTACAGCTTGTTGATCAATAAAGTCTATCTTTATTCACACACTTGCTTCATTTCTTTTTTTTTAATAAAGTTCCTTTTGGTGGAATCTTTTCGAAATGGTTTTTAAGCCTTCTGCATGCTTGTGGGATGATTTTAAGATAGGGCAAGTGGATGGGCAGGGATACTCTGTGGAATGAGTCAGGGCATACCTGTGGAATGAGGCGGGAATACCTTTGGATGGGTAATAGTTGTGGGGATAGAATATAACCTCCAAAATGCAAGCATAGTGGGACTGTATGGTCCACCTCCCAGCTGCCACTACCTAATGGCCTTTATTATCAATAACAATGAATAATCATTCCAACAACATTTCAAGCATAAACACACTCTTTATTCAATGCCCCTGTTCAATCGTAGGACCACTCAACATCATGCCAATCTCATAGTGCGATGAGACAGGCTGAAAGAAAGCATCCCATTAATCATACTATCATCCCCGTCCTGCACTCCACCGCTCGCAGCTGGGGAGTTGCACCAGTTTGTTTTCAGGAGGTTTGGCTGCTTCTTCCTTCAATGTGGAGGCTCCTGTTGGGCCTTGCACATACCTCAAGTGTCTATGCAGGTTTCGCCTTGCCTCCCATTACCAGGCTCCATGTCCCATTGCCTTGCTGGAGGTCCATGAGCCTGTTTTCTGCAAAGACTGGGTAGCGGGTGTGCATGAGATTGGTGCAGGATGCAGCAAGCTTCCCATGATCCTCCTGCACGGTCTCTGGGCGATGCTGCATGGTGTGAGAAGTACCTGGAACCTAGTTTGGCCGGATGCCAAAGGCCATTCTCCACTACTGCCGTTGCCCTGGAAAGCCTGTAGTTGAAGATCCTCTCTTCACGGTGAGGCATCGCTGGAGGTGTAGGGCTTCATGAGGTAAGGTTCTGAAGGGGAGAAGGCGTCATCCCCCACGATGAAGTAGGACAACATCTTGCGTGTCGTTGGGCAAGGGGGTCTGGAATCTGGGAAGCCCACCATGAGGTTTGCGTTCCAGCCCCTCCTTGAGGTCACTGGCGTTGTAGTACCTGGGCATCTGAACATGAGCCATGCCTGAAGGCATCGATGTACATCGAAGCTTGTAGTCAGCACCAACCATGGCGAAGAGGACGATGCTGAAGAAGCCTTGTAGTTGAAATAAGTGGACCCGACTTGGCTGGAGCTTTGCAGGCCACGTGTTTCCCATCTATGGCTCAACGGTGTGGGGGGAAGTTCCACTCTGATACCACTGCTCTGCAAAACTTTCCTCCATCTTCTTCAGTGAGGGTACTGGAGGAGCTACCTCCTTGTCATCTTCGATGATGGCCTGCACCACTTCTCTGACCACAATGCTGATGGTGTTGGATGGCACCCTCCAGCGTACTGCTATGCTCCTGTAGGTGGTCCTGAGGGCCAGGTGGCGCAGAGCGAGTGCCCACCTTGAGCCCCAGGTTCCAGGCTGGGCCGGAAGTTGGTCAACCTGGGTGTCAGCTGCTGCAGCAACTTCATCAAACATGGCTGGAGGCATCCTCATGAAGTTCTGGAATGCCGAGTGTCTTCGTTCCTGAGCTGCCACCAATCAGCTTTGTGTGTACAACGTCCGTACTCTGCTCTTCTCCCGATCCATCTTCGGACCCAACACTCTTGGCCGTCCTCCTTTTCTTCCGCATAGTTAGAGTTCACGAGCCTGTAGATGGCTCGCACTGTTTGGCAGAAGGATGGTGGCTGCAAAAGACTGTTGTTACGAATCGCACGGTGGACATGACGGATGCTGTGGAAGAGTCAGAGTCAGATGAAGGCTGAAAGAGGTCTGCACAGCTGGGGCTGCTGTCTGAAAGTGAGATGCAGACGAGTTTGCTCCCCCTTTTTAATAGGCAGTATAGGTTTTCCCCTAGGTGGTCCTTTGCAATCCCTAGGCAATCCTCTAGGCATCCTTATAGGGTCATCTCAGCATCCTTAATATCCGAGACTAGGTTCATCCTTTTGCGCGAACGCCGTTTTTTTTCCTTTTAAATAGCTGTTTCGCCTAGGCATCCATTCTGGCATTTCGTTCCTGCGTCCATTCAGCTTTCCTCCCTGCGTCGCGACAACGCAGAGATTGCATGAGTTGTGCGGATGCTGCAGCGGCTATGCCTAATGCCGGTTATTAGCGGATGCGTAACAGATGCGGAGAAACCGATGCAATTCAACCTGCAGCAAGACTGCACTGTAACGCGTATGCAGGAGAACAGATGATTGATACATTTATCTGGCGCAAAAGTTGTGAGCAGCTAAAACTTTCTGAAGCGGATGAAACATTTTCTGCGCAAAAGTTTTGAGCAGCTCAAAACTTTCTGAGCGGATGAAATGTCAATAGACGGATGCTGGATGGATTGAGAGGAAGCAAAACCGAGGCAGTTAGTACAGAACGGATACATCCCGTTAACCAACGGATGGCAAGCTGTTTTGTCCGTTTTACATCGGTTGGTGCAGTGTGGTTGGTTACATCCATTGGTTACATCCTCTTTGCATTCGTTGGTTCAGTGTGACAGGGGCTGTAGTATTTGTGTGTGGAAATATTGCCTCAGAGTGATAAAGTTTGAACTTAGAGTTGAGAAGAAATGTAAAAATCAGAATTACAAGTAGAATAATACATGTTCATGGTTTTATAAAAGAGTGAAATAAATATGTTCTGTTCCTTTGCCACATACTTTTTGTGGCTTTGTCTTATCAAACAAAATACTAAAATGACATTTCATTAAAATGAGGATGAGTAATTTCTACCAGTCAGTGACATAAGATCATCATGTACTCAAATAATATGAAAACATAACCAGTAAAATGTGATTCATGCTTGTAAAATGCCCTACAATCTTATAATACATTCATAATAAGCATAAACCTGTAAATGTTGCATGTACTTTATAACCAGCCAATAAAAGAAAGCCAATATTTATTCTTTCAAACTGCTCATTCATATTATAAGTTCATTATAGAACTTATATAACTTGATATCAACAGGAACATCCAAAGAGGCACAAAGCAGGCAAGAAACAAGGTGTGCAGTTGTGATTCGAATTCTTATCTTCCATACTGATGCAAGACCAAAAAGGTAGAGAATGCATTAAGATGTCATCATACAAATTTTGTCAGTTTGGCAAGGATACTTATGACAAAAGTTGAAGCACTTTCAAATCTTCTGTGACAAAAGTTTGATTGTTTTGATTTATATGAAACAGAATACTGCTAATGTTGTATATCCTTTTCTTAACATATGTACTTCACCTTTCTTAAGGAGCTCAAGATTGCATAACATTTCCTGTTTCATTTTTTTCTATAATTTGGGCTGAGAAAGAGTGACTGGCTCAAAGTTATTCAGTGAGTTTTCATGTCTGAAGGATGGACTTGAAGCAACTCAAGTTCTGTCACCATCATGAGTGGTTTACATATAACAATCTTTATACATATTATGTTTTTGTTGTTAGTTGTGAAGTTGTGTCTGACCCATTGTGATCCCATGAACAACATTCCTCCAGGTCTTCCTGTCCTCTACCATCCGACATATTATACCCACAGAGTATAAGGGAAATGTGGTGACTCAATGGTTAAGATGCTGGGCTTGTTGGCCGGAAAGGTTGCAGTTCAGGCTCAAGACCCAAATGCCACATAAGCTCCCATGATTACCCCAGCTCCTGCCAACTTAGCATTTGAAAGCATGCAAATGCATGTAGGTAAATAGTGGAGCCATGGTGGCACAATGATTAGAATGCAGTATTGCAAACTAATTCTGCTGACTGTTGGCTGCCAGCATTTCAGCAGTTAGATTTTTACTGGCTCAAGGTTGACTCAGTCTTCCATCCTTCTGAGGTTGGTAAAATGAGGAGCCAAATTGTTGGGGGCAATATGCTGACTCCGTAAACCGCTTAGAGAGGGCTGTAAAGCACTGTGAAGCAGTTTATAAATCTAACTGCTATTGCTACCACTTTGGTGGGAAGGTAAAAGTGCTCCATGATATTCTGCTGGCCACATGACCATGGAAATGTCTTCAAACAGCATTGTCTCAATGGCTTTGAAATGGAGATGAGCACCATCCCCTATAGTCAATAACGACTAGTGCCATATATTACCTTTTCTACAGAATGTATATCCTATGTGATGTTCCTATGTACATTTGCCATTAGGAGGTAATCCACAACAGGTTTCATGCTTTTTGAGAGTCACCATGAATATAAGTATTCCTTGATCATAATTAAGCCCAAAATTTCTGTTACTATGTGAAAAATTTATTGAGTTTTGCCCCATTTTATGCCTTTTCTTGTCATAGTGGTTAAGTGAATCACTGCAGTTGTTAACAACATGGTTGTTAAGTGAATCCAGGTTCCCCAGAGACTTTGCCTGTCAGAAGGTTGCAAAAGGTGATACCAGGATAATGCAACCTTCATAAGTATGAATCAGTTGCCCAGAATTTGAATTTTGATCATGTAACCATGGGGGTGCTGTAACAGTCATAATTGTGAAAAAAACTATCATATTTTTTCAATGTCATTGTAACTTTGAACAGTCACTAAACAAACTGTTGCAAATCAAGGATAATATGCATTGTAGCCACAGATTTTTTCAATGGGATTAAAACCCTCTATCAGGAATTGAACTCTTGGTATATTTCACATTAGGTGACTATATGCAACACATTAGCTTCAGGAGCTAAACAGCTAAACCTTGGTGTTCAGCAGTGTTGCAGAAAGGAATATATAGAGTCTATTTTTGGAGCAGAACTTAAGAAAAGGAAGTCAAACCATAGACATCATTCAAAAGATATGCATATATACATGTTAGCTACAACTGGAAAACATCAAGAATTAAAGAAAGGAAAAATGATAAAGATTCATATTTATTCTTATTTAAACCCATTGAAAAAATTAGTTTCCCCCAACTGTTGATATTTATTATGAACTGTTTAATATTTGCTATCCAATATATTTATTTTACAGAACCATCGATTTAAAATATTTTAAATGATCTTTCTCTCAAGTTACAGTACATTTCATGTGCTGTAAAACATATAATTGGGTCCAATATGCTTTTCAGTTGTTGTTTTAATGGACTGGTAAAAATTAGGACCAAAGGTTAATATCTGAAGTTTCCCACATTGCCAAAATTACAAATAAATGCTAGGAACTGACATCTTCTGGAAAACAGCTATGACATTCTGTTCGAGTTTCTTGTCTCAGGAATAAGCCCTTCATTCTCCCTGGAAAATATACATTACATTCATACAAATAGCGCTGTAAATAAGAACTGAGAACTCTTTCTGGCTATTCCATTAGTTATAAGACTATGGAGCAAGCTGCTTGTCCTAAGAGCCCATCTATGAAAATGCATATCTAAACATTGTTAGAGGACAACTCTTGGGACATTATTTTCACTTCATTGCCAGCCTAGTGCTGATATGGCCTGAAATCAATTTAAAGTGTTGCATGAAAATTGCATTTTTCTTTATATATTAAGACCTTCTAAGGAATGTCAAAAGGTTTTGGAAGACCTATATGACAACCCTCCTCTTCCATGGACAAATGATAATGTCAGTCCTGAAGCTGACCTGACCAAAGCCATTTTGGAGCTTCAATGTTGCCACAGTGGAGCTGAAGAATAGAGAGGGGGGAATAGAGATAGCTGGGATTTTGTAGCCAAAATGAAATACTTTCTCCTGGGAACCAAGGATATTCTCACACCTAGTCAGAGAAGGGAGGAGTGACATTACAAGGCAACCAGACGGCACCATGATTGGACCATATGACCAGTTGTTTGGGGAAAGGGAATTTTTTTTTTTACTTTTAATTAGGTGAAAATCTAATTCTGACTCAGCCTTAGCAGAATTAAGAAACAGACTCCTTGTCCTGAAAACCCCTTCTTTATTTAGCTATTGTGAATTCATGGCATTCACACACAGAAAAGTCCAGGCGATAATCCTTGCTAGAGTTAACTGAAGTACAGATCTTATCAGTTCCTTGGATAATTGCCAGGCCACAAAACTGTAAATTAAACTCTCTCCAGCAGTCTCTAGACATGAACCACGATGAGCAATCCGAAATAAATCCGAACAGTTGTCTCCAATGATACCACACACCCCTTTTTCTTCTATTTGTTCCCTAGCCAGGGAGGGGCCATTCTGCATCCACATGTGCCTTTCTTTCTCAGTTGGCTCCTGGTCTTCAATTGTTGTCTTCTGACAGCTCTGCGCATACGTGCTTCTCAGTGGTGGGATTCAAAAAATTTTACTACCAGTTCTGTGGGTGTGGCTAGGTGGGTGTGGCTAAGTGGGTGTGGCCATGTGACTGGGTGGGCGTGGATATTTTTTGCAGCTCAACTCGTCCCCCTGTTTTTTGGGCTTTCTGGGCCTCAGACAAGCCTCCTGGGGGTATTTTTGTTCCCAGAAGACTTCCCTGGGACACAGGAAGGAAAAAAACAGAGCCTGGGATGGGTGTGCAGCAACCCCCCCATGGTCCTTTTTCTAGCTTCCTGGAACTCAGGGGAGCCTCCTGTAGGGCATTTTTGCTCCCAGGAAAGCAAAAATGGAATGTGGGGATGGAGGCGCTGCTCCCCCACCCTCCAGTTTTTGCCTTCTGGGCTCAGGGAAGCCTCCTGGATGAAGCAGTAAGACAGCAAGGGGAATCCCGGCAAAGTTGATTGTAGGAACAGCTGATTGTCAGGAGGGAGAAAAAAAGCGACCCACGCCAAATCCTTGATACCGGTTCACTTGAACCAGTGTGAACCGCCTGAATAGTACCACTAGTGAATCTGGAACAGTCTCCAGCTGTTCTTCTCCACTTATCTCTGTCTCCAAAAGCAGCTGGGCAATGTCTAATGGTGTGGACTCTATCTCTGCTTCCGTTGCAGAGCATCCATCAGAGCCTTTCCCAGACTCCAGGACAGGCCCAAGTTCCTCCCCAACCTCCTCATGATCCAAGTTTCTGGAGGGCCACAAGAGAATCTCCCTGCCTCGGAGTTTTGTTTGCTATGGGTGTATTGCATGGAACCCTGACACATAACATGACATTTCTCTTCTGTCAAAGACAGGAAAATGAGAAAGTATGATATTTATTGGCAGATGATCCAATTTGAAAAAGAGGAGAAAAAAATAAACAAGTAAACAAAAAAAAATAAAGGTGCTGTTTTCAGCTAGCACTAATTATTCAGGAGTAAATTCCACTATTGGGGCTGTGAAGTTAAGGCACAGGATCCCCATCCTAGATCCCCAAACCCTTGGAGTCCACAGACACATAGCCTTCTCATCCTAAGCATAAAGAGAGATAAAATATAAAGCAAAATAAATAATATAAATGAAAACTCCAACACCTAACCCTGCCCTTTCACACATTGGGAGAACAACTGATTTCCTGCTGATAAATCACAATGAGTAGAAGAGGAAAGGAAATCTGTCATTCATTGCCTTCAACCTACCCTGCAGTCCAAAGTGTGAAACAACAACACTGCCCAACTTCATTGCTGAAGTGACAAAAGAAGTCTATGGGGACAGCCTTTTAGACGGTGATACAATGTGACTATTAGGAAGAGTCCTAAGTGTATCTCCCTTGTTCCCACTCTCCTCCAAATACACCAGGAATGAATATAGCTGCTAGGTTTATTCTATCAAAGGATTCACATCAATGGTTTTGATAATCTCCCATAGATATTGGTCACAGTTATCAGTTCTGCCTTCCAGCCACTGCACTACAAAGATCTCAGATGGATGATACACACTGATCACCAAACTCTTTACATATAAATACATTATTAGAAAGCATTATAACAATTGATGTATGGTGGTAGTATTGCCAGGAATACTATGGTATAGTCACTTTATCAATACTTTTGATTCGATGTTAGAAGAACACAAGATTCCAAACAATGTTTGGGCCTGATTCTATGTTTTTTTTTCCTTGTTTGCCCATCAGCTGTAGGTTAAACTAAAAATGGATAAATGAAATAGGAATTTATCTGCATCATCTACAAAATCAAGTCAGTTGGATTCAAGTAATGCACAGACACAAAAATAGAAAGGAAGTCTGCAGCGCTGAATATACTCATGGGATAAGTCCAATGTCTATTGTGGCAAAGATATCTACAGAAGGATTATGCAATAAATTCTTCAAATATAGTCCAGTCCATCTGTCATAAACATTAGCTCCAAAGGCCACAGGTGCAGATAGAACAACAAAAAAGAAGAAAATATACACCCAATTAGGGACAGCTTCATACAATTTAGACAAAATTGTAAAAAATCAGTACCAAAAAACATTAATCCCCCAAAATATAAAGTTCCTCTAGTAATTAATATTTGCTTCCAATTATTTATCTACGATAGCTGTCACATTTTCCCCTTCTTCTTTCAGAGTAACATATGATAAATTTTTCAGCAAAACAACAATCATCCATTTTTTATTACAAATTATTTTCATAGTTCCATTTTCTACCAAATAAAAATAACATTCAAGAAAACTAAGGCTGAAAAAATATAATTAATTTTTAAAGAATTAAGAGCCGTATTGACATAACAATTACAAATGGCCTCACATCTTCTCAGGATGTAATTTCATTTGGTTTAGCTGGGTCATTATTGAACCCAGACAAAGTTCAGACTTATCAGCCACTTATTTGGATGTCAGTAACAAAGAACAACAGCCATTATCATAATCGCCATCTTGACAGCACCTCACTCCAAAGTTTCATCTGACCTCTCCTTGTGATTTCATATGGATGTTTAATAGTCTGGGGACAAAACAGAATTCTATGGAACCTCATAGGCTTAATGCTTTTAATGCCAAATATCTGCCTTGCAGCACCATCTTCTGGACATGACATAAAAGGAAGAACTAGAATTGTGGCAATACTGTACCCTCAACTCAGGTATTGCCAGTCATTCTACAAGAATAAGAGCCAATGTTACTGAAAAAAAAAATCAAGAGGTGTCAGAGGCCTGACAGCTACATTCATTTCATAAGCCAGTTATGGGCAGACTTCTTTTTTTTTCCAAAATAATCAAAGCTGTCTCAGTCTCATATCTCAACTAAAAGATAATTTTCAGAAAAAGTATCTGGGATTGAGAAGCTACTGTAGTATGACCCACAATAATCTAACTGAATTAGGAAAATTTAACTGGAATATCTGTTTGGAGGCTTTTTTACCATGATAAAGCTACACAATATGTTGCTTTTATGCCACTTTTATGCCATTTTTTCCATTATTGTTTGGAGACATTCTGCAAACAAATGGACTTTTTGGGGGGAGGGGGGGTAAATGATCAAAGGAGACATATATTTATCTAAAAATTATGTAAAATATGCATAGACATTTTTTCAATTTGTGGATATTGGCAACTCTTTCCACAAACAGGTAATACAATTGCTATTTATTAGTACTATACAAAACATTTAGAATGAAAACCATTTCACATTTGAACCTTGATTTGGATTCAAAACAACCTGTGTTGATGTTTGCTAACTCTCCTAGTTTTAGCATATTCTTACTTTTATATGTTGTTCATTTATTCCTTCTTTAAAAAAAAACAGAAAGACTAATCCAGGGGTCCCCATCCTTTTGGACTTCAGGGATCACCAAAATCAAAATTTTAAATTCTGGGGACCACTAATATGAATTTTGACTGACAGTGGCTTGCTGACATTGGTGGGAGAGAGAGAGATCTAACCTCTCTCTCTCCCTCTCCCTCTCCCTCCCTCCCACCCACCCTCCCTCTCTTTCTCTTTCTCTCTCTCACACACACACCACACACACACACACACACACACACATACAGAGAGAGAGAGGCATGGGTGGGATTCAAATTTCTTAACAAATAGCAACGTAGCAGGCAAGTTTGCCAGGTAAGGAGTGAGTGGGCGGGGAGGGTTCCCGCGGGCCATGTGGGTGGCGCAGCCTTGTGTTTCCACGCAGCCTGAATTAATTGCTTTGGGGGGGGGTGCTCTGGGGGTGACATTTCTCTGCGGGCTGCCAAAATTTTCTCACAGACCACCAGTGGGCCATGGCCCACTGATTGGCAACCACTGGATTAATCAGTTTAAGCAATAAAGGCTTTACTGAGAGGTACATTTAAAAATTAAAGAAGTCTTGCCTGTAAAACTAGCTAACCGGAGAGCTGAACACAAAGCTGCATAGTCTTGCATTAAAGCCAGAGAGTATGGACCCTCCATTTGTAATACACAATTATCATTGAGTCAGGCAGCTTCTAAATGGAATAAATATCATCATCAATATAAACAAGTGTGCCTTCTAAAAAGGAAATTATGGATGGTAACATGTTTACTTGCAACCCCTGTAAACTGAGTAAATATATTTATGTTTTGATCCATTGGGGGGCACTGAAATTAAATCAAAAGTCTAACCTTTCACCTGTGAACATTTATTGTTGTTGTTTAAGGTGCAGCATTTCACTAATCCATAATCCCGGGATGAAATGGCCATATAGGGCAGTGATCAATGACTGGAAGGAAGGGGTATTTCTTGTACACTATAGCTAATTCAAGTGGAGGGGTTGGTCTACAATGAAAAGAAACAGAGTAGGCGAGACAGGCAGCATTATTTGAGCAATAAAGTTGTATTTTTGAGCCATAGCAAGAAAAGGTGGGAGATGTTGCCTTCCCCACAGGCTGGGATCCAGTAGAAGATGACCTGTATTTTATCCTTAAGAATTGGTAGTGTCCCATACTTATGCTTAGGGATCCTGGCCATGCAGAAACAGCCCTAAGCCACTGCTTTACAAAAGTTCTAAACTTCTGTTGGAACTGAAATTCCCATCATTCTTTGACACTGGCCAGGTAACAAGGATGGATGGCCAATGAGGTCCCCAAATTCAATGTCACCAGTTTGCCTTCCGATAGCTGATACCATTTAAATCCAACCAATGAGCTTTTGAGCCAACTCATTCCCTGTTTCTGCCATAACAGAAGCGTGAGAACGACCAGACATTATAATGTTTGGCTAAAGTCTGTCCACCCACATAACTTTTATATAGTGAATTTTAAGGCTTTTGATACTCCATATGTTACAAAGCACAGCAGATGTTTGTGTAATTTGACTTGTAAATAAAATTCATTGAAGCAATCAAAATAATGGGCCTATTATACTCTAGGACAAGAACAAAAGGCAGAAATGTTAAAAGGAAGCCACTGAAGTTCCATTATTTCAGTCTTTTAAAAGAGGAAAATTGTATCATCGTTTTTAAGTGTTATAATTGTGCAAGCAGGCAAGGAGAGTCTTTTTCCATCTCTGATTGCACTCTGTCCAATATATCTACAAATAAGGACAGTGAAAATGTATGCAAAATATTATTTTACAGACTTTTCTTCTTTAGGTAGTAATCATCACAAGCTGCCTTCAGAGCCATTGTATATATTTTTTAAAAATCCTTTTTCAGTGGATTTTTTTGTGGATCATAGCTGTATTTCCACAATTGTTTACCTTACATGATACATCAATTGTTGAATTCATTCAAGATCGCTTCTTTATAAACTGTGCTTCCATGCTGGGTTCTGCAACATTGATATCATGGATGATATGAAGTTCATAGTCGTTTAAATTTAATTAAACATTAATTTTTTATCAAATTAAGAATTGCTTAATATGATGAAAATATAACTGAAGTATTGCAGGTATATATATAACATTAAAAAGAAGTATGCCAGATATGTGTGCAGACACCCACCCACAAACGGTCATATCAGGGAAACCTTCATTAAAATGGTCATTAATTCCTGAATTTGTGAGTTGATTTCAGAATCAAGACAAAAGCAAAGGGATAAGTTATACCTCGGAATTAGAGCTTTGTTTTAAGGAGGAGGCTGAATGCAAGTTTAAGTACTGAAGAGCACAGCTTAAAAATTATGTACAATTGTGGCTTTGAATTTAGAAAGAACAATGTAAGGGCATAGGAAAATTCATTATGTACAACATGTCAAGATCAAAAGAAAAAGAGTTGTGAAGTCTCGTGAAGCATAATTCCAAAATCAGAAATTTCTTCCTGCCTGATGTTTCAATCTTATCGGGAATAAGTACTTTAAAAAATTAGGGTTGGGAGAAAGAACTTTATATTTATTACATTGTTTATCTGAAAAATAAAAAGGGCATAATTCTGTGTTTAAGGATAAAACTCACCATAAACCTCATGAGTAAACTAAATCTATGTATCTATATCAGGCCAGATTTGTGGCTACATAATATGCTATTCAGAGAACAGAATTTTGGGGGGAAGTTTGTTATTATTATTCAAGATTTTTATCAATTTGAAAGGCTATCAGAAGTTATTTAATTTAAAGGTAGATCATCTGAAGGATAGCACAATTGAAGTTTCCCATCAAGAATAAGCATTTAAATAGCAGACAAAGAAGTAAAAGCATGTTTTATCTGTTTAAAGCTTTCTATATTATGTGAAATTTACTCCTTTCTATTTAAATTGCATTAAGTGTGCCTCTCTATTTAAATTAACATATACAATGTTACATGTAAATCTGTCTTTCTTTGTCCCCTTGTTAATGGTGTATAAGCAGCTCCTTCTAGAATAATGAACATTAATGCATGTATTAATAATTTTCCATTTCTTTATTTCTGTTAATTAACCATTTTATTTCTATTAACCAGCAATACATCCTGTTTCTTCTTGTCCTGGGCAATGTATTCAAACTTTTTTCTTCCCATGATGTATCATTATATTCTTTAATAGGGCTACCACATCTGGCCTGCAAAACTCTGATAATTACCAGGTGGCAGGAAAAGGCTGTTTCCTTCCTTTGATTGCTGCCATCTTGTGGCCATTTTGCACGCAAAATCAAATAGCTTTATCTTGCATGATTTAAACTTCTCTAGGCATTATGATGCACTAAAAACTATGACTTGCCATGACACTGCATAGTGAAGACTTTGTATTATTTTTCCAACCAATCTTCAAAAAAAAATGATATATATTTATATATTTTTTTATTTTAATCATCATCTTTTTATTATTCCAAATAATCTGGAAAGATGTCACTTTCAAATTTCTATTCTTATGTCAGTCTGTTTATTTATCTGTCTCTCAGCACATACTGAATATTCAGTGGGACAAAAGAGACAATCCTCAATTACACGTTTTTTAATGTAAATACATTAAGAAAAGTAACCTTACTAAAATAGCAGTTTACCATACTGTAATCTTTGCATCACTGAGCCTTATCTTCTCCCATTATCCTTTCTCTTATTTTGTTCAACAATCTGGAATTATTGATTTTGTTTTTTGCCTTTAAACATTCACTTTGACCAAAAAACAGCAGTCAGTTATCTTTTTTTAATATATGTGACACAGTCACATGGATAATTTCTAAAAGTGGTGTATTGTTTACAATTGGCTTTCCTTGTGTATGTGTTGCCTATTCTGAAGATACCAGGATTTTTCAAAATCTGCATCAGTTCTGAAACTTTTAGCTGAGACTACTTATGCCATTTGTAGGCAGGTGACTTTCAGTTTCAGCACCTATACTGACCCCTGGTGGATTATTTGTTCCAAATGACTGGACTTTTTTTTAAAAAAAAATCATTATTTTATACTATGCTACCGTTTAAAAAAATAAATGCACTGAAAAATACACTGAAAGCAAGGAACAAACAAAAGAAAAAGAAAGAAATATAGACCTTGTGAAACATTAGACAACAAAACTGGGCCTACTTTGTAATTATCTCCATTGAAAACCAGAAGAATACTTTAGATATGAATAGGAGGATGGGTAGTTCTAATTTAGCAACCATAATTGGGACTGATCATTGAGAGAAGCAGTTGCTAAGTGAATCTGCAATTAGGTTACAATCTTGCATCAGGATTCCTTTGCTTTATAGAGCTGCGAAGGTCATAAATTTGAAGATTGTTTGCAAAATTACTTTTTTTAATCAAAATTACTTTGCCGTAACTATGAATGGTCCCTAAATGAGGACTATCTGTACACTCCTATCTCAATATATAACATGCTTTCTTTCATAACAAAGTTATTCCGAACAAATTTAACTATAATAATGTAAAAAATAACATTTTGATGCCAGAAGTAACAGACTTACAGAGAAATAAATTTAAAAATGTAATATATTCATAATATAGAAAATATATTTTAATTAATTAAAATAACAATGTTAGACCCACAATTTTCTGTTAATATCCACACAAACTATTCTGGACTATAACTTGCATAATATGAATACACTGTTAATGTCTACTTCCAAGCTAAAATACACATTGTTAACCATCATGTTTAAGCAATAATGAACAAAATGATCTGTCTGATAAACAGAAAGATTTCAAGAAATACACATGCAATATTTCCACCCTTTACCCTGTCTTGAAAATGTAAGTTTGTACTATTAGTTCATACCCATACTTAAGCCAATGATTTCTAAAGTATTCCTCTATTATACAATATGGATTTCTGTGTTTATAATGCATTCCATCTTACATTTTCAAAGAGCAACATCCCCATTTTGTCATTAGATTTGGTTAATACAACATAATAAATGAACCGAGCAATAAATCTAGTTTTAAGATTATAAATATCGTGACCAATTTTAAGTAAAGCAAAAAGTTTCAAAAATGATGAGTGGTACAATTATGAGGGGATGGATGGATGATAAACATTTTGTTTATGATTTTGGGAAAAGCTTTTTGAAAGGGAAGAGTTATATATTCATTATAGTGAAGTATAAGGAAAGTCTCTGTATAATTTAAGGCAACAACTTTTTAAAATAATAAACGTTACCCTTATCAGGTGATTTTGCACTGTACTCCAGAACAGCTCTGCTTCATTCATTTATTGGTTTTCCTTACCGCTCTACTGAGTTCTGACACTGACACAGGTTCTCATCTTATTATTATTTTCTAAAATAAAAGCATACGTATTTTCACATTATCACATTTTGCAAAGACCAAAAGAGAATTAACAAAAGACCCTACAGAATATCATTTCCATCACAATAACTTTGCAGTTCCAAACAATTAAAGTGCCTGAGGGCATCATGAACTAAACCACAGTCTTTATATGAAAGTCAGTTCTTCCTGATGTCCTCACAATGCCTTTTGTCATTATCTCTACTTGAAATATTCCATAATGCCTTCTTCATATCATCAACAATGTTCTCATCCTTACCTTTCATTTTGTGGCAAGATCACATTCCACCAAATCATCCTGCAAAGCTTGGTACAAAAAAGGCCCCAAAGAATCAGAATGCAGAAGCTCTATAACTTGCTGACTAACTTTGTTCAGTGTTATTTACTAACGACACAAAGAAAATGCTGTCTATTCAAAACAGAGTTCAGAACTCTTTTCACAGAAAGTGAGTGAACAAATGGTCCCATGTCCCAAGCTGTAGTCACATCCCCCATGAGGCTTGCTGATTGTTGGAGCATGGAACGAAGTGACACCAACGCCATTCAGCCACCACAAGGCATTTCTGTAAACAAATGTGTTTGTGAGTCTGTGTGTATGTGTGTTTGCCTACACGCTCACACACATGGTTTCTCTTAAGGAAAGTAGTATTATACAGTTGTAATATTTATCAAATAAAGTTACAGATTGAGGCTTCTGATTGGAACATTCAAGCACTGAAGCAAATTTACTTCTTTTCAAACTATCAAACTCAAACAGGATTGAGTTGCTTCAGCAACCAAAACCCTTTAAATACTGAGCCAAGGAGTCAGGGTCAAACATTTCCTCATGTAAGGAAATGACATGACTGTATCAGTGGTGGGATTCCATTTTTTTACTACCGGTTCTGTGGGCATGGCTTGGTGGACATGGCAGGGGAAGGATACTGTAAAATCTCCAGTCAGAGNAAGGATACTGTAAAATCTCCAGTCAGAGGTGGTATTTGCCAGTTCTCCAAACTACTCAAAATTTCTGCTACTGGTTCTCCAGAACTGGACAGAACCTGTTGAATACCACCTCTGAACTGCATGAAAGGAGATGGTTTTACATAGACATATCAATAGATGGACATCCTATATAATTTCTACTTAAAACTGTTCACTTATGTAGTTAAAAGCAGATACAAGAATATAAATTGGGTATGAGAAAGTACATGGAGAAAATTTACCTGGAGAAAATGAACACAATTTAAGTGTGCCTCCAAGTACTGTTCTTGCATTTACAGGAGAATTATTATTTCAATTTAATAATTAAGACCTTCAAAAATGAAGAATATATTTATTTCTCTTCTAATATTTTAGTGACAACAGTTAAGAACAATTTGTGCCTTTTCTTTAGTTATCATCATATGGGGGTCATTGTGTCTGAATATTGGTTTGGTTCCACATTTGGTCCTGTTTAGTACTGTTTTGCCATCATTTGTTGTAAATAGTAGCAAATATTGGTGTCAGTTATTCTGGTTTCTTCAGGGTTGATATCAGTTGGCGTTGATTGGGGAGGAGAGATCTGGCCCTTGGCCTCCACGTGTAGGGCACTGCACAGTTTAATGCTTACTCCACTCTTTACATGAAGCTGCTATATGAACTCATCTGTTATTATGGGGTGACATGTTATCAGTATGCTGATGATATCCAATTATGCATCTCTGCCCTGGCAAATTAAGTAATGCTGTTGATGTCTTGTCCCAGTGCTTAGTGGCAGAGGATGGTGGTTCTGAATGGGAAACAGTAGGTTTCAATTGAACCTTGGCAAGAATGAGTGGCTCTGGGTTTTGGGGTTTAACTTTCTGGGACTGTCGTATGTAGTACTGGATGGGGTTGCATTGTGGTTACCTCCTCACCATGATACATTTTATGTGGGACTGCCACTGAAGAATATCCAGAAGCTCCAGCTGGGATAGAAAATGGTGGCCCAGGCGAGGTTATCTAAAGGTCTGCCTCTTATACTTATGCATCCCATCAAGTCCAGAAGAAAAGATGTTGTAGGTTCCATCTGCTCAGGAGTTACACTGGGTATGACCCAGGAGCATAGGCCTTTGTTGCCATGGTATTTGTACTGTGGAACATCATCCCTGACCATGTGATATTAGCCCAAACTCTGCCAGCCTTCCAATAAACCTTAAAACCCTGGTTGTATCAACACACTTGGGGTGGCAAGAAAGTTGTGATCTGATGAGATGAATCCATTGTTCATAATTTGATAAGCTTCTTAGCTTTTGCATGATAACATTAATTTTTGGACTTCCAGAATGTTTTTTTAAATTATTTGTATACATGTGACATAGGTGATAATATAAATTAAATCAAAATAAATATATAATCTTATGTATAAATATAGTTTCATTTGAATAAAAATATGTAAGTTATTAGGATTTAAAAATATATAATTTTTGTAAAGCACTTTAGGCACTTCTTTCAAAAATCACTGCACCACACTACACCACCCACCCACCGATCAGGCAGAGGTTGTTCAGGCCGACCAGACTGCTGCTCAGACTATATCATAACTTGAGCATCTGCTTTCCTGGCTTAGAGGAAGCTTGCTTGAGATAATGTTCATCAACTAGTTGAAATCTCTATTCTGTTTTCAGAAATGAAGGCACTGTTTAGCCTTTTTTCTAAGATAGCAAAACACCTTGAAGTAGCGTCAGCCATTAAGAGACTTTTCACTGCATTCAGCTTGCAAAATTTGAAACATCTTAGAAATCTTGCTGAAAAATAACTCAGAAACACTATGGTTTCATTTAAAACAGAGGGAGGGAGGGAGAGAGAAACAGAGAAAGAGAAAGAGACAGAGAGAACTATCTGCAAAAAGCATTCAAGCCTCATTTTAACTTGCTATTGGTTTTCCAAAAGGATTAAGTTGGGAGAATGAGAGGGGTGTGTGTAATTCAAATAAAAAATAAAGTTACATAATCAATCTAACAGCAAATCCAAGCAAGGATTATTTCATTAACAAGAAGAGCTGCTGTTGCTGTTTTTGTCTTTTTGTACTGCCTGTTTTGGCCCTTTAGACGCTTCCTTTCGCAACCTGCTCTGCCAGGCTACTGAACATAGCTCAGGGAAACAATGGTTTGCACAATGTATTTTTATTTAATTAATAAATAAACTTTTAGTTTTTTGGGAGGGACCATTTGGACAAAGTATCTTTTGTCACTCAGTAAATCTCAATAATAAAAAGCCTCTGGCACAAAGAACTGTGAAACAATGATAGAAATGGCTTGTTCAATGGCTTTTAAAATGGCTTGTTGCTTGATTTCTTTGTTGTTAACAGTACAATTTCAAAGCCTTTTAAGTTCCAAACTCCTCCTCTTTGTGCAGTCTGCCAATATAGTACTTAAAGGTTAGGAGGGAGTGGTTGCTATTTAAAAGATTACAGAAAAAGCTGGGCATTAGCAAACAGATAGTCTAATGGGATGATGCTGGGAGGAGAAGGTGCAAGCAATTCCCTGAAAATAAAAGCCAGAAAGCTATATTTCAGATTTGGGTTTTTTTTAAAAGACATTAAAGGGGAAGATCGGCAAATCAAAGCAGAAAAGGGCCACAGCGAGAGAGAAATTCTGATTTTCAGAATTTCAAATACTGATATTCAGAGATTTTTTTTCTTCAATTTGTCATTTAAAAAAGTAATGTAAATATACATATCCCATGTTGATATGCATCCTTAATAATCCTTTATATGTATATATGTTGATTCAGGTGTAATTTCCATCAGTTTTAATTATTTCTGGACATGTGGGAAAGGCTTCTTATCATAGAACTATAACACTTTCTAGAAAAGAAATATTGTTTTTAATAGAAAATAAAAGAGCTGGAAGGCATCTTGGAGTTCTTCTAGTCCAACCCCCTGGTCAGGCAGGATGTTATTTCAGACAAATGGTTGTCCAATCTCTTCTTAAAATCTAGTTTTGGAGCATCCACAATTTCTATAGGCAGTTTGTTCCATGGATTAATTGTTGTCACTGTCAGAAATTTCCCCTTAGTTCTAGGTTCTTTCTCCTTGATTAGTTTCCATCCATTGCTTCTTGTCCAACCTTTAGGTGCTTTGGAGAATAGCTTGATCCCCACTTCCTTGTGGCAGCTTCTCAAATATTGTAATACTGCTATCTGGTCTTTCTTTTCATTAAATTGTTCTTTATGTGTTTTAGCCTCCAGTTACCTAATCATCTTTGTTGCTCTTCTCTGCACTCTTTCTAAAGTTTCAACGTCTTTTTTTACACTGTGTTGACCAAAACTGGATGCAATACTCTAAGTGTTGTCTTAGATTTAGGAAAATAAGATATATACTTTTATTTTCTTGTTTATTTTCCTTTTCCACTTTGATTTCGGTTGCATGTAGCAGAAAGTGATCAAAGAAGGAATGAAAAATATAAATGGTTTCAGCTTATATCCTATCCCCAAAAATACTGATTAGCTTTTCAGGATGCTGTTCTTAGTGAGGTCCATTATATGCTATGGCAGAGTTTTTCAATCTTGGCCAGTTTAAGGTATGTGGACTTTATTTCTAGAATTTCCTAGCCATCATTTTGAATAGGAAATTCTGGGACATGAAGTCTATACATTTTAAAGGGACCAAGTATGAAAAATACTGTGCTATAATTTTAAAGGTTCTGCTGAGAAAAATCATTTTTCAGAAATCATATGATGATTCAAGGGGATAAAATTCAAATAACATATGCTTGTAAGGTTTATTTTTCTTTCTTTATAACATATTTTACTATCTTGTGCATAAAGCTTGTTTGGTCATGAAAAATATCACAAGGTAGCATGGGGGGGGGAGCTTGGCATGAAAGAAAAAAACTATAGATTGCATTTTTGTCCAATTGAAAGCTAGTACAAGCAGTTTAAAATGATCCTGGTTGCTAGGTAGATGGGCAACATTTTGTTCACTTTGTTGTTCTTACTGTTGCAAAAATGGATACACTTTCAGAGATCCTAAAGATGATAGGACACTTATTTATTTTAAAGATATTTAAAGATAAAGAGATCCATATGATGTCTAAAGTGGCTAAATATGGTTTCTAGTTTATAAACATTAGAGATTGCACATTTTAAAAACTTCCATTGGAAACATTTAAACAATATAAAATACACTCTCCAAATATGTTATTGTAAAGTGTCAGAGAGTTGCCTCAATTCTATCCACAGTTTTTTCTATAATAAATTACCACTGTCCCACTAAGCCATTAAAAACACCCAAATGTACTGTATGGTACCTCTACTGAAAACCCAATGACCACATTATAACCACTTCTGCTTAGATTCCCAATGCATGTTAAACATGAACATTGAAACCCCTCTAATAAAATATAATTCAGTGATGAGAAAAGTAAGGTCCTACAAGCAGGCAAGAAAAACCCAATGCACAGGTATAGAATATCTGGTATGTGGCTCAAAAGTAGCAACTATGAAAGGGATCTAGATGTCTTAAGTGTGAGCTAGCCGTGTGCTGTAGTTCAGTGGTTCTTAACCTGGGTGATATTGCCCCTCAGAGGCAGTTTCATTTTTCAGGGGAGCGATGGAACGAAAAGGGGTAATGCGGAGGTGAAAGAACGGAAGGGGAGTTATATGGGGGCAATGGAGCAAGAAGTTTTGGGAACACTTTTGAGACTTTTTTCATACAGTGAACTGCTGTATATCTGTCAAACAAATCGCTCACCATTAGTGGATTGAACTGTGTTTTAAAATGTTCCTCCAACTAGCTTCAGTACAGAACGCCATACATATGTAAATATGCATCACTCATCTTCATGCGCGTTGCACAGAAGCCTCTATCACTCTACCTATACAATGGCATGCCATTGGCCAGAATGGGCATTGATGGAGGGGTGAGCGCTTCTTTTGAAACATTGTATGCTGAGTGGCTGTCCCCTGTCATGTCAACGTAACTGTTGAAACTAGGTTTATCGACATCCACATGTGTTTATAGTGTTCCAGTGCAGTTGAAAATTTAATTTGCAGTTAGTGCCTTACATTTCAAAGACCTCTCAACATGGCTGAGAAGAGGAAGTGTCGCCATTATTCGACTGAATACCTAAAATTGGGATTCATTCCATCTCCTTCCAACGTACAGCTTCCATTTTGTCTTCTTTGTGAGAAAACATTTTCAAATGAAGTGATGAAGTCTTCCTGACTGAAAGACCATTTGGAAAGAATTCATTCAGATAAAACCAACAAACCAGTATCATTTTTCCAATACTTAAAGGCCAGGTTTGAGGGTTGCAGCACTGTTGAGAAGTTATTTGGAAAATCATCACTCAATGTCAACAGGGGAATTATTTGTTCCTATGAAGTATCTTTGTTGACAGCAAAATGTGGCAAACTTCACACGGTTGGAGAAACACTGATTTTACCAGTAGTGAAACAGATTGTTGCCATCATGTTGAGGCCCAGTGCAAGCACTGTCATGCAATCGATTCCTTTGAGCAATGACACCATATCAAAAAGAAGAGATGAAATGGCTGCTGATATGGAAGAAAGGCTTATTGACACCTTGAAAAGTACAGAATTCGTGATGCAGATTGATGAGTCAACGATTCGTGAAAATGAAGCCTTGTTATTGGCTTATGTCCATTTCATCAACAGAAATGAAGAGATCAAGGAAAAATTGTTATCTGCTCAAAATTTATCCATCAACACAAGAGGTTCTTCGATATTTAAAAAAGTTGAAGAGTGATTGACTTCTGGTTTGCAAGGCTCGGTGGTGGCAGGAATCCGTGATTATGCGCGGTTTCTGCTGCGCTCGCCGCTGGAGTGCCCTGAGCCAACTGGCTTCAGGGCTCTAGCTACCCCATAGAGGTATCTGAAGACAGGGGAGACCTAGCAGAGGACGGGGGGAGTCGCACCCCCCCCTCCTCAGCTGGCTTAACTTCCTTTTCTGAAATCAGTACAGCAGCGGTCAGAAATGGCCGCCACAAAGAAGCTTTCATCCGGAAAAGAATGTGCAGGAGGAAGCTGAGAAGTG
>BHFT01017133.1:0-22689 GCA_004320025.1 Laticauda laticaudata
GGGATCTGAAGATGAGCATTGCCTGAAGCATCGATGTACATGAACTTGCAGTCAGAATCGACCATGGCGAAGAGCATGATGCTGAAGAAGCCCTTGGAGTTGAAATAAGTGGAGCCTGACTTGGTTGGGATTTGCAGGCCACGTGCTTGCATCTATGGCTCCAACGGTGCTGTGCGTAAGTTCCACTTTGATACCACTGCTCTGCAACTTTCTTCCATCCTTCTTCAGTGGAGGGGTACTGGAGGAGCTCCTCCTTGTATTCTTCGATGATGGCCTGCACCACTTCTCTGACCACAATGCTGATGTGTTGATGGCACCCTCCAGCCGTACTGCATGCTCCTGTAGGTGGTCCCTGAGGCCAGGTGGCGCAGAGTGAGTGCCACCTTGAGCCCAGGTTCCAGGCTGGGCCGGAAGCTGTGGTGTTTGCCTTGGTCAACCTGGGTCAGGTCCTGCACAACTTCGTCAAACATGGCTGGAGCATCCTCATGAAGTTCTGGAACGCCCGAGTGTCTTCGTTCCTGAGCTCCACCTCAGCTTGTTGTACAGTCCGTCCTCTGCTCTTCTGGCGAACCATCTTCGGATCCAGACTCTTTTTGGTGGCTCCTTTCTTCTCGCAGTAGAGTTCACAGAGCCTGCAGATGGTTCGCACTGTTGCAGAATGATGGTGGCTGCCGAAAGGACTTTGTAACCAATCCACGGTGGACATGACTGGATGCTGTGGAAGAGGAAGAGCCAGATGAAGGCTGCAGAGGTCTGCACGGCTGGCTGCTGTTCTGAAAGTGAGATGCAGGCGAAGTTGCTCCCCCTTTTTATAGGCAGTATAGGTGTCCCTTTGCATCCTCTAGGCATCCTCTATGCATCCTGTAGACATCCTTAATATCCGAGATAGGTCCCCTCTGCGAACATTTTTTCCGTTTTAAACGCTTTGTTTCCGTTCTGCATCCGCTAGGCATCTGTTCTTGCATCCGTTCCGCTTCCTCCCTGCTCCGGGCGGATGGAGTTCCGCAGATGCGTAGCGGACGCCTAGCAGATATAGCGGATAGCGTACGGATGCTCGAATGGATGCGTAGCGGATGCAGAACGGATGAACTGGATACATTTTCCGCACAAAGGTTTTGGGACAGCCAAAACTTTTGGAGCGGATGAAACGTCAATAAACAGATGCTGGAACGGGATAGAGAGGAAAGCAAAACGGAAGGCAGTGAGTACATCGCATGGATGGCAAGGTTTTTTGTCCGTTTTACATCCTCTTTGCATCCGTTGGTTCAGTGTGACATGGGCTTAATATGTTTCCCTGAAAATAAGATCTGTTCTTATACTTTTTTTGGCTCCAAAAGAGGCACCAAGCCTTATTTTCAGGGTATGTCTTACCCGCTTACCTTAGGACCGCTGCAGCTAGGCCTCCCGCTCTTGATCCAGTCGTACCGCTGCCTGACTTCTTCTGCAGCTACTTGCTGCCAGATGCCATGTGGCGCATTGTGCTCATGCCATCACTCGCAGCAGGATGCTGCACGGCTCATTGCTCTAGTGACACTGCTCACAGGCTGTGTGGTGTGTTACACCATTTCATAGGCTCACTGCGGCACCAGTGCAATGAGCCATGTGGCCGACCTCCTGCCACAAGCAGCAGCACCGGTGCAATGCTCCATAGCATCCAGCCACCAGCAGCGGCAACAGCATGCGCCACATGGCATCTGGCCACAAAGTCAGGCAGTGGCACTGCAGGTCTCGGGACATGGGATACCTGGCTGCAGCGA
Source organism: Laticauda laticaudata (assembly GCA_004320025.1). NCBI lineage: Eukaryota > Metazoa > Chordata > Lepidosauria > Squamata > Elapidae > Laticauda > Laticauda laticaudata. Next base: position 1,758 of record BHFT01017133.1, read on the forward strand.
TCCTAAGGTGAATGAGTGCGGGATGTGTGGAGCAGCTCCACCCACCCACCCACCCACCCCTACTTCATTTTTATGCATATACCTCGCCCTATCTCATAAAACCATACAGTGGGACGAAATGGGTGTGGTATTAACTAAGGCTTGTTTTTGGAGTGGGGCTTATATTAGGCACACATGTAAAATCAGGCTAAGTCTTATTTTTTGGGAAACACGGCAGGACTGATCCTGCCTGACACTTCACCTAGATCTCAGGTTCTGTTAATATAGGAGGAACATTCTCTATTCTTTTTCATTTTTTTAGAGGGAACGGGTAGTTATGGTCACGATTTTCTCACTTTATTCCTAGAAATGGCATGAAATAATTTTGGAAGACCCTTATTTCATGCCTAACTATAAAACCCATTCAAATTAGGTATTTCTCTACCTCCATAAAAAGGTTCTCTGCATATTCCTACACAAGCCAACATTTTGTTTTAAACAATCACATTGGTATTAGTTTGTGCAATTTACTGTATTTTTCAGACTATAAGATGCACTCCCCCCCCCCCAAAAAAANACTATAAGATGCACTCCCCCCCCCCCAAAAAAAGTGGGTAGAAATATCTGTGCTTCTTATAGAGCTAATATGGGTCCGTTCTGGCCTCCCAAACCCTCCATGCGCCCTGGTTTTGCCCTCCCCTAGCACTCTGCAGGCCAAAAACAGGCCTGTTTTTGGTCTCTGGAGGCCTCTATGGGTCCTGTTTTTGCCCTCCCCAATGTCCAGAAGCATTTCACGCAGAAAGGGAAAAAACAGGACACACAGAGGCTTTGGGAAGCCAAAAAGAGGCTCATTTTTTGCCAGCAGAGTGCTTCTGGACAAAAATGGGACACACTGAGGCAAAGAACTTTGTGTCGCTGCATTTTGATCCAGCTGAAGCTTCCAGGTGGCATTTAAGGGCATGCCCCTTGTAGTATGCATCAAGCCATGAGGTGACCAGGGCATGAGGAATTGCCTGAAGGGAAAGCGAATCTAGGAAGGTAAACAGATAACTCTAGTGAAACTTTATTTTTTACTTACCGTATTGTTATCTACCTGTTTTCCCAAAAATAAGACCCTATTTTTTTTTTTTTGCTACCCAAAAAGGCACCAGGTTTTTTTTTTGGGGGGGGGGGGGGGGGCTGGGTGTGGCGGGGCATTCTNTGGGGGGGGGGGGGGGGAATGTCTTCCACTGACTCCACTTGCACACATCACCCCGGCCTCCTTTTCGCTGTTAGAGGTCTTTTTTTTTTGTTTTCCTTCTCTAAACTAGGTGTGTCTTATGGTCTGAAAAATATGGTATACTCTTTCTTCTTACCATTTTAAAATGCTTCCAAACCAGTCTTACACAAGCTGCTGTCCACCAGATCACCATAAAAATAAAGAATCCCTGGAGTCAATTGTGACACATGGTTATTAGATAACATGATCCCTCCATCCCCCTGCCTAGCCCACTCTTGCTTGTCTTCTTTTAAAGTATCAACCACATAAATCTACATGGGGGATCAGATGACAAAAGCAGTATCATGCCACAAGGCTTTTGTCTTGTACTATGATACTACAAATGTACAAAAGGGATGGAGCCTTTGTCATAATGTACAGTATTACTTTTATCATTTTGATGAAAACATCTTCCAACCCTATAAATGCCTCCAGTACTATCCAGATACAAACCAACTTAGATGTTTTGAATGGATATTATAGGCTACATGATGCCATAAGATATAATCATGCTAGCTCAGAATTACGAACGTTACAATTCCAACATATGGAGAATACAACATTTATTCATTATTATTCACATCCTGTACTAATCATATTGGGTTACAAGGATACCCCACAGTTCTCAATCAGTAGCTCAATCAGTAGCTCAATCAGTCTCTGCATCCTTTTCATTTAAGATTGATGTTTTTCAGATCTTCCTGAAATGTTTGGCACCAGGTTTTCTTTGGCCTTCTGTTTTCCAACCATCTGGTAGTATCTAATTAATTGCTATCTTTGCTAGACATTGCTCACTCATGTGGAGCATATGTCCAGCAAAGCACGTTCTTCGTTCTGTCACTAACTCAGAGTCTCCAGAAATTGCTTCTTTTTAGAATTTCCTCTTTCCGATATAAAATACAAAGAAATCTTCTGAGGCAATGTTTTTAGAAAACATTGAACTTATGAATAATTCTTGTGGTAGATTTCCAGGTCTCACTGGTATATAGGGCAGTCTGGCATTAGTTGCTGTGTTTATGGCAGATGTGATCCATACTGAGTGCATTTTTTGGAAGACAGCAGTTGCTTTGCCTATTTGGCATTTCACATCTGCTTCTGTTCCCCCATCTAGGATACTTCTAAACTAGTTGAAATTGTTCCACAAATGTTTAGGCCTGTCCACCTAATATTGGGGTGTTGTCTTAAACATTGCCAACTTACATCAGCTTGGTCTTGTCTTCACCAATTTTTAAGCCCACTTACTTGCCTCCCCCTTCAAGTGCCATGTTATATGTACTACATTTAGGAAAATTGTTTTAACCAGGCTATCTTTCTGTACTAGTTGCAAACAGTTGTACAAAAATTTATGTTGGAAAACCAGATGACAGTTGAATGAAATCTTGTTCAAATAACAGTTGTTTTTCTACTTTAATGGAAAAGCAATATCAATTCAATATTTTCTGTCATATCTTTTTCCTTTAATTTTTTCCTATTTAAAGTTTAAAAATACAAGGATAAAAACTAAAACTAAAAAAAATACAAAAAAGAAAAAAAGTGCAGAAAAAAGGGGATAGAAAAAATGTTTTAAAAAAGGAATATACACACACATACATACACACACACAAGGAAATAACCTCTACCTCTCTTATTTTAAGAGATTAAGAGAAGTAGAGGTTAAATCTATTTTAAAACTTTCTAAAATCAATATTCTAATAATCCTGTTGCTGCTTATTTGCAAATTTTAAAAAGTTCCTAAAATTACAAGAAACTTCTTTCAGCGAGGATTGAAAGAAAACAACTGAATCAGTGGTGGAATTCAAATTTTTTTTACTACCAGTTCTGTGAGCATAACTTGCTGAGCATGGCAGGGGAAGGATACTGTAAACTCTCCATTCCCTCCCCACTCCTGGGGGAAGGTTACTGCAAAATCCCATCCCGCTAACCTGCTTTCCAGCTCCGTTCTCCTGTGCAGGGCAACAAAAGACCCAGCCAATCAACTGAGACTCCGGAGGCAGAGAATAGATGGGGGTGGGGTTAGTCAGAGGTGATATTTCCCTGTTCTCCAAACTACTCAAAATTTCCACTACCAGTTCTCCAGACCTGGTCAGAACCTGCTGAATACCACCTCTGAAGTAAATGTAATAAAACTTGCCTTCTGAACGTTCTCAATACTCAAAAAGCAATGTACAATTTATTTCTAGAGAAAGTAATTAAGAAACTCATCCTTATGCAGCTTGGTCAAAGCTGATTCTACCAGCGTTACTGGAAACATCTACACGAAGCAGTATGGGTGATCCTAGGTCCTTTTCTTAGTCCAGAGCAGGGGTCGTCAACCTTTTGGACCTCAGGGACCACCAAACTCATAATTTTAAATACTGTGGACCACTAATATGAATTTTGACTGACGGTGACTTGCTGACGTTGGTGGGAAAAGTCGGTCCCATATTCTAGAATTGCAGTAGTCACAGGACTGGTCCTTTGGTTATCCGAGAGCAGCTGCTCCTCCACCCAGGTGCACTGGCCTGCCAGGGACTGGAGGAGCTGCTCCGGGATGACCAAAGGGCCAGTCTTGTGACTTCTGCAGGCCATGTGGGCGGCACAGCCTTGTGTTCCCGCGCAGCCTGGATTAATTGCTTTGGAGGAGAGTGCTTGGGTGGGGCATTTCTCTGCAGACCACCAAATTTTCTCACAGACCACCAGTGGTCCCCGGCCCACTGGTTGGCGACCACTGATCCAGAGTGTTCAGGCAGCGGGTTTATTCAGTGGCTCCTCTTTCCACCACAGTTATTGGCTCCACTCCAGAGCCATCTTCAGTTTGCCATATTTCCTAGGCAATCTATCATACCCTTTTCCCAATTAAAGAACAAATGTGTTTTTTGTTTGTTAGCTAAACATTCATAAAGATGAAGCAATAACAGGATTAAGTGTAAATATATCTAACTTCAGCTGTAATTTTCTGTCACTGCATCTCTTACCTTTATATGGTCTTATGTATCTAATGCTAACCCAGCCCCTTGAAGGGTCATCCTCAAAGAACTGTACATGGATACGTGATGCTCTTCCTCTCCCCCTTAAAAGTGATCCTTCTGTTGGGTGTGCATACACAAGGCATGGCCACCATGGGTAGCCTTCAAGTTTGGCCCAAACTAAATCACCAGGTGAAAACTCATTGAAGTCACTGCAAAAAAGGAGAAAAATAAGTGTAATTTTAACATTGGCTTGAAACTCTTTGAAGCATTTGAATATTCTTTTCTAGAATCCCCCCAACTGCTTTCTGCCAATGCTACATATTCTGGGAAATTACATGGCTCCTTGAAAAATGTGCAGAGAAATGTGCCTTTGAACATTCCATCTTTCAGAATTGTATCTATGTGGATTTATAAAAACATTCAATGTTTATTTTTGTTAATTAAGGATTAAGTATTGGAATTTACAGGTCCTATTTTTGATAAACATTTTCTTAAAATCATTAGACTAGAACTATAGTTTCTAGTTTAGAAACTAAAATTAATGATCTTCCATGTAGCCTGAAATTTTCCAAGATTATGACTCCCAAATGAAACAATTCTGTTACATCCTCAGCATTCCAGTCAGAGCTACATCACAAGTAACTCCACAGTGAATTAGTTCTAAACTGAAGTTTGCCAGCAGAAGCCGAAAATGTAACCACACAAAAGCTGTGGGCTAAGATCCAGAGGTGAACGAAGTTTATTATTAGCATATTAAAAACACTACCTCTAAATAATTAGATGAGCAATATAGAGATCAAATGATGTAATATATTTGAAGACAGCTTATATTTAACAGTTTGGAAGAGTATAATCAGTACGCAGTTCAGTATGCAACCAGATGAAACTTCAGACAATGAAGCCAACTCCTGTTTTATTTGTTATATGCAAGCTGATGTCATCAAAAAATAATTCCTATTTTGAAAGTTCCTTCTGAAAACTACAAAGACCATCAAGATTTCATTTTAGAAACTATTTTTTTTTAAAAAGGGGGGAGGAAATACCATCTGACTAGGTACAACACAAAATACCAAAGGAGACAGAATACTAAAATAAACAATCAACTATGGAAATAAGGTCAGCAAAGTGCAAAGTAAGTCCAAAAAGAGGAAAGGGCCTCCAGTTGCTTGACATGCACTGCAGTGTTGCTTAGAAAAAGTGTCACAAGAAGGAATCAAGGACCTTCAGGATCTTAACTCTACTTCCTTCAATACCTTGCATGCATATTTAGTTAGAAGAGACTATGTTGTTCCCTAATTTTCTTATTCAAACTTAACAATAGCCTTCATACTGAAGTATGCATCAATTTTAATGTGCCTATTTTTAAAAATGTCTTTATCTTGCTATTGATTGGATAGTTTATTTCAATCATATATCGCAATTAGATGTTAAAAGTTTTCATTTATGTCATAGGAAGCATGAGAACTTCATGTGCAGAAAATTAACAGTCTAAGAGAAGGCAAAAACCTGTACCTCTAAACAGTAAGAAAAATAAACTGCTTGAGCATACATTCCTATGCTAATAATAGTATTAAAACAGATGGCTTTTCCCTTTTTGTTTCTTCTGCTGCTGAACCTAAAATAGGAAATTTTACTAGAAGATATAAGCTATAAAACATGTTGCCTTCTTATCTGGGTTCTTCCCATGCACTGTTCACAGCATTTTTCTAATAAACCATTTTCTTTTAGACTGTCAGTATGCTGCCTTTTTCCTCAATAGTCAGACAAAGATTATCATCAAATCACTTGAGCAGCAGGGAGATTGCTGGAAAGGAAACTTGTAGCTATCTGGATCTATCACTTCCTTGCTTGAGTGCATTGTGGAATTGAGCCCAAAATTTATGTTGCTAAGTGAAACATTTAAGTGAATTTTGTCCCATTTTACAACTTTCTTGCCGCAGATGTTAAGTGAATCACTGCAGTTGTTGAGTTCCTAACACAGTTAAGTGAATCCTGCTTCCCCATTGACTTTGCTTATAAGGTGGTCACAACAATTGTTTGCATGACCCCAGGACAATGGAACTATCATAAATATGAGTCAGTTGCCAAATGTTTGAATTTTGATCACGTGACCATGGGGATGCTGAAATGGTCGCAAGCGTGAAAAATGGTCATATCACTTTTTTCAGTGCTGTTGTAACTTTGGATGGTCACTAAATGAACTGTAAGTCAAGGACTACTTGTATAAAAACTTGGTCCTATGCTGGAATGGGTAGGTAAAGCATACTGCTTACCTAAAAGACAATTATTTCAGTGAGATTTATGTCTAGGCCCAGCATAATACAACATTGTATTTCATTGCCCATTCTATATTCATATCTGTGGCAGAAATAAAGAAATCAAATTTTTGTGCCCCACTGAATACAGTAGAAAATGCTTCAAATCACACTTGCAGAGGAAAAGCTTGCAATTCAGAATGAATGAATATCCAGATCACATTCCTTACACATGGTTTACACAGAGTGGACAAAGAGATTTGAAGCAACTATCCTGATCTAGATAATTTCAAATGGAAAAAAATGTTCATTAAAATTCCACTTAAAGTACAAGAGTTAAAAAATAAATATTCCTACTTTTGCTCTCTCCCCAATCTATCATGACACATTGGGGGGACTTGGCTGGATGCAGCCATGTATTATTTCACAAATTATGCTTCCTTGCAGCAGATAGTTAAAGAATTTGACTATTGTGAATTTTCCTCCATCAAGATTGTGCAAGACTCCTTTCTCTGAAACCTTGGCTAGAAACTTAAGACACACAGGATTTAACTACAGTGGATTATCAAGAGCAATCACTGGCCTTGAAACTGTAGAAATGGAATTTAGTGATGCACTGAAACCACTGTAAATATTGACAGTGATTTCAAACAAGCAAAGGGGAAGGTTGCTGAAAACCATTAGTGATAAACTGCAAAGAATGCTGCAATTGAACCTGGATTATTCAACACTTTCCAAAATAAGTTCTAAAGGAGCTGGAAGCAAAATTTGAATACTGGAGCCAGAATTTTCTCCAAATGTCTTCATTAACTCTGTAACAGTTAATTGTTATGTGTATTTATGATTGAAGGAGAGTAGGGCAGACAAAATAAAAAGTGGATAAACATACCCCAGGAAAAAAATGGAACTGACATTTTAGCCACACTTTTCCCCTAAACTTCCAGTTTACAAAATCTTTTATTTTTCCATGTGTATATACTCTGCTACCACTATCCACTCTTTCTTATATATTAGTTTCCAGTAGTTCACTTTAGAACACACTTTTCCATTAAGCTTACTTTAAAAGCCAACTCTCAAGATGGCCATTTTAAAAAAATAGTAAACTGTTCAATACCACTGGTCTCCAAAGCTATGCTGACTCTGGTTTTATTACCGAGGTCCATCTTTTATGCCAATGAAATGTACACAACCGGTGTGCACCACAAACAACGCCAGGCCAACTCCTGGACGAATTGCAAGTTTACCCTCTGCAAGTGTTGATCTGAAGCATTTCCTACTGTATTCAACGGGGCACGAGAATCCCATTCCTTGCTTTCTGCCTCGGAAGTAAACAAAGAACGAAACAAAATGCAAAAGTCTGCTGGGCCTAGACATAAATCTCACTGAATAAATTAATCCCTCCTTTTGGTAAGCAGTGCGCGCTTTACCTAGGCCCAAGCGATTGCCGCGATGCCCGCAAGCAACGAAAAAATGGCTTCAAACAATTGCAAATGTCAACTTATTAAGGGCGCAGCAAGAACAACTGCGGATCAGAGGACCTTCCCCTCTCCCTCCCCCCCCCAAAAAACCCCTCCATTGTGTGCTCCCTCGAGAAGGAAGCTGTTTAAGGCCTAAAGGTGGGGAAATCGCCCGAGGAACGAAGCCGCCTCCCAGAAGGCCTGGGCTGCTTTTCTCCCTGGGACCACGGCTCACCAATCATGCGGAAGCGCTGGCGTCCTGCCCTGGCTGCTACTAGGGGCACTGGCCGGCGGTGTCTCCTGCGGGGGGCGGCCCTCGGTGTCTGTCGTGGGGCTTCCGCTGCCGCCGTCATGACTCTTCTCCGCAGGCTTTGAGAAAAACGTGAGGAGGCTGCTCTGGCGGGACATGGCGGCGGCGGGAAAACAAAAGGAAAAAACGAGCAGCCGCAATCCAAGCACAGCCAAGAAAACGAGGCGAGCGGTTCCGCGCCGCCTTCTCCTCCTCCTCCTCCTCCTCCGTCACGCTGGCTGAGCAACGCGCGAAATCTGGGACCCCGCCCCGTCAGCTCCGGGGGGACCCTCCCATCGCAAGTGCCGGGCAAAGAAAGAGCCCGCCTTTGGCCCTCCTTGGGAGGCCAGCGCCACGGCTGCAGGCCCAAGCGAGTGGGAAGTGCTGCCAGCGACGGCTTTTCTCCAAAAGAGCCTCCTCGAGCTGTGCTGGAATCAGAGGATTCTTGTACAAACGGAGAACCGGGAAGAAAGAGTCCTTCCGGGTTAGGAATAACTAGCTTTATCGGGAATAACCTTCTCTAATACGTCTTCTCGTTGGATTGGCCTCATCATCGGACTTCCCGCCTGAATGGGCCAGAATGGCGAGCGTTGGAAGGCTTTTCGCCCAATAGCAAGAAAACAGCGCAGCGGCAAAATGCATTCTGGGCCCCTGCTTTTACCGCAGCAATGAAACAGAATAGGGGTTCTGCCCACAAGCAGCGAGGTGGGGAAGGGCTTCCTTTATTTTATTTTATTTTTTATTTTATTTGTCAAACATGTACAAGATAACAAGTAGAGGTATGAACATAAACAAAGGAAGTAAATACAGATAAATGGGGACAGTAAGACAAGGACACTACACTGGTGTGCTTAAGCCCCTGTCCCACTGCACCAATGGATGCAAAGAGGATGTAAAACGTTGGAAAACGCTATGCATCCGTTGTGTACTCATTGCATACGTGTTTCATACGCTCTATCCGTCGAGCATCCGTCCACTGCGATTTCATCCGCGCAAGAAGTTTTGAGCTGCACAAAACTTTGTGAACGGATGAACTTTCCGCTGTGTACGATGTAAATCCGTGACATACGAGCAACAAACGTTCTATGTCCGTTTATCATCCGTTAAACGTCCGCTGTATCCTCTCTGCATCCTCTGGGCATCCCCTCAACTCACATCCGCTGCAGCTGAAAACGGAAAGAGGGAGGAAACAAAAGGTACATGGAACGTCTATACATCGTTAGTAGCACGGAAATAGAAAGGATGCGCAGTGAATGGTTTGCATCCTACATACATTCTCAAGGCTTCCTATGAACATCCATTTAACATCCCCGCTACATACTACCCACGTCCGTTCTTTTCCTTTCTTTTCCGTTCTGTTTATGCGAATTTTTGCCACTTTTTGGAGCGGATGACAACGGATGGAGCACCCCCGAAATTTTGCTCGTCCGCTGTGTCCTTTTTGCATACGTTTTGCATCTGTCGGCCAGTGGGACCTAGCCTTAATGCACGCCTCCTTTAAGAACCTCTTGAGAAGGGGGTGAGATCCGTGGTAGACAGTTTGAGATTGAAGCTGTGTGGGGTTCAGGCGGTAACAATGGAGTAGGGTAGAGCGTTCCAGGCATTGACTTCTTGCTGAAGTCATCTTCTGCAAGAAACTTCAGTGCAAATGTTGCAGAAAATGACAAGACTCAGACCTTGGAATCAAAAGAAGTTGCTTTTATTTGCGCAAAGGTTCAGAGCAATATAGCCAAACCAACATCTGAACAATCTCCTGTGGAGCCACTTTTCAGAAGCTGCAAAACACGGAAATATAATTTGTACAGCATTCATTGGCTACTTGAAATACAGCCCCTTGTGCTATGCTAAAGTAGCTAAATATCTTCATAGGTGTCTTGCCAAAGCATCTAAGTTTCCAGCAGTTCGCTTGTGGTTTGCTGCAAGTGAGACATATGCGATTACCTGTAATGAAATTTCCTGCTTGATATATATGAGTGACTGACAGATGAACCTGTGGTCTGACAATTTCCATTTTCCTGATCTTTCCTCTTACTAATGCACACATTTCACTCTCTGGAAGAATCATGTCAATATTTCTCTAAAAGTAATGTGTTTCTTCTTTATGTCCTGCCTCATAAGTCTCTGGTCTTTATTGTGATTTTGAAGACAGTTTATTGTCTGTACAAAAAGACTTCCATCAACAGAAAGTAGCCAAGAGGTGGTATTCAGCAGGTTCTGACCAGTTCTGGAGAACCAGTAGCTGAAATTTTGAGTAGTTTGGAGGACCAGGAAATACTACCTCTGACTGGCCTGCCCCAACCTATTCTCTGCCTCCCTAGTCCCAGCTGATTGACTGGGTCTTTTGTTGCCCTGCACAGGAGAACAGAGCTGGAAAGCAGGTTGGTGGATGGGGAGGGAATGGGGATTTTGCAGTAACCTTCCGCTGCCCACACCCACCAGATAACAGATAATCAGAGTTGGAAGAGACCTTGGAGGTCATCTAATCCAACCTCCCGCCCAAGCGGGAGACCCTGCACCATTTCTGACAAATGGCAGTCCAATCTCTTCTTGAAAGTCTCAAGTGATGACGCTCCTGACGCCTCCCCAACAACTTCTGAGGCAAGCTGTTCAGGGTTGATTATTCTCACATGTCAGAAAGTTTCTCCTTGTTTCCAGGGTAATCTCCCTTGTTCAGTTTCCCATCCATTATCCTTGTCTGGCCTACAGGTGCTTTAGAAAATAGCTTGACCCCTTCCTCCCTGTGGCAGCCCCTCAAATTATTTGGAAGACTCTGTCAATGTCTCCTCTGGTCCTTCTCTTTACTAGACCAAAGCCAAGCCCAGATTCCCCCTGCAACTGTCTGTATGTGTAGTCTCTGTCCCCTAATCATCCTGGTTGCTCTCCTCTGTACTGTTTTCTAGAGTCTCAACATCTTTTTATAATGTGAGCAAAACTGATGCAGTGCTCTGTGGTCTTGCTAAGGCTTTATAGAATGCATACTGTCAGTACTTCCTTTTGATCTGAACTGTATCCCTTCTATTTAATACAATTTAGGCATTACATTAACTTTTTTGCTGCTGCTGCACCACTGCTGGCTCATATTTGGCTTGGTTTTCCAGCCAAAGACTCCAAGATCCATGATCACAACTGCATTGAGCTCTTGTTCATCCCAGTTATATGTGTACTTTTGGTTTTTCTTGCCTAAGTGTCGGCCTTTACTCTCTATATTGAATTTCATTTTATTAGATATGGCCCCAGTGTTTCTAGTCCAGGATGGATCCTTGAACCTATCTTCTTGAGGTGCTAGCTATTCCTTTGCCACTTAGTATCATCTGCAAATTTGGTAAATTCCCCTTTCTATTCCCTCATCTAAGTCTGAATGAAATATTGAAGAGTACTGGGCCTAAGACAGAACCTTGTGGTACCCACTTGCTACTTTCTCCATGCTAGACTTAGACCCATTCAAGGACCTACTCGTTGCAGTTACGGTTTTGCCAGTCAGTTGTGAATCCATCTGGTGTTGTGGCTATCTATTCCCACTTTTTTTCTAGCTTACTTAAGAAGTAGATTGTGGTCTACTTTGTTGAATGCCTGCTGAAATCTAACTATATTTATGTCCAGAGTATTTTGCTGTTCTACTGATTTAGTCACTGTGTTGAAGAATGAAATAAGATGGTTTGGCATGATCTGTTTTTAACAAACCCGTTGCTGACTGCTAGTTATTAAATTTACTCTATTTCTAATTTTTGGCAATCTGTTTTTTTAAATTATCTTTTCCAGTATCTTCCCGGGTATTGATGTTAGGCTAAATTTGGTCTATAGTTCCTGGTCTGTTTTTTTTTCCTTTTTTGAAATGGGAACCACATCAGCATCTTTTCCCAGTCCTCTGTAGTTCCCCGGTGCCCAAGATTTTTGAAAGATATTGGTGCAGTTGGTTCTGAGATGGACCTCTGCCAGCTCCTTTAAAAACTCTGGGCATTGTAATCCAATCAGGTCCCGGAGATTTGTTTTCATCAAGATCAGACACGTGTTCTCTTACTATTTTTTTGTTACTTTAACTTTATTTCTGTCTGCTTTTTCACAGTTATGTTTTTGGTGGTTTGAGCTACAGTTTCTTTTTTAGCATGAAGACGGATGCAAAGAATGAGTTAACCAGTTCTCTTTCTCTTGTTGCCTGAACTTCCTTGCCTCTTCTCTCTTCGATGGACGACTGTTCCTTGAGTTTTTCTTGTTCTTTTTATATGGCGAAGAATTTTTTTTATTATCTTTACTTTGTTGGCAAGTCTTTGGTTTGTTCTGAGCCTTTGCTGTCCTGACTTCGGGCTTTGCAGATTCTGGCTATTTGCTGATATTCTGCCTTAGTTGCATGTCCTTCTTTCCATTTTTCGTACTTGTCTTTTTTTTCCCACAGAAGATCTTTGTGCAGCCATGCTGGTTCTTCTTAGGATTTCTTTGTTTTTCTTCTCAGTGGTATGTGCTGTTTTCTGGGCTTCTATGATCATAACTTTTTAGAGTGTTCCAAGATTCTTGAGTGTTTTTCCCCTTTATGATTTTCATCCGTGAGAATCTTTCCAATTCTCTCTGAGTTTATTGAAATCAGTTTCTTTTAAAATCCAAGACTCTGGTGTCAATGTTATGTGCTTGTGTTTGTGTTTATGTTGAATTCTTAGTATGACATGGTCCAATCACCCAAAGGTTCCTGGTCAGTTTCAACTCCCCTCTATCACTTCTCTGTTGTAAGAATTAGTTTCAGTATGGCTTCCCTCTAGTTTCACCCTCTACTTTTGAGACAACAAACTTGTCACTAGGTTCGGTTAGGAATTAGTTTCCTTCCAATGATATCAGGATAATGAAGTTCTCCTATTACTATTGTTGTGTTTGGTTTTTTCCTTTGCAAAAATATGGGTTTGTAGTTGGCTGGCCAAAAAAGGACAGATATCTTTCTGCGATGGTGCCTATAATTGTACACCTATGCATGTCCATTCTTTTTTTTTTTATATGAACCATTGAATTCAGGAGGTTTATCTCTTTGGTTTCATGCATTTCTGTAGCAATATAGTGGTCCTTTACATACAGTGCAACTCTACCTCCTCTTTTATGGGGGTCTGTTTTTTTTTGAATAGTTTGTATCCTTCTACCAGTATGTTCCAGTCATGGTTTTCATCCCACCAAGTTTCTGTTATTACAACTATATCATATTTACCTTCATGTATTTGTAGTTCGAGTTCACCTGTTTGTTCCCCAGACAGCCACACCACACCACACCATGCCCACCAAGCCACGGTCACAGACCCGGTAGTAAAAAAATTTGAATCCCACCACTGGTATACACCAACATTTTGCTGATTTTTTGGGAAACATCTTGGCTAACCTTGCTGGGGAGAGGTGCCAGCAGTAGAACACTTTATAGAGGTTCTCCTTGTATGCAATTGACAACTTTAGTTTATATTTATCTGCATTATTTTTCCCATTGTTCCAAATCAATGCCATATCCAAATTTTTTGGCACAGATTATCAAATTCTCTTTTACAGTTTCTTCTTCTTCTTCCGTTTTATATTCTAGTAAATAAAAAACTTTTTTGATGATTCGAACAAAAGAATAGTGAAATTTATATGGCTAAGGAAAAAAATCCAGATAAAATTTAAACTTTTACAAGATAGTAGGCGTAAAGGAAGATTTGGACTTCTAGACTTTGAATTATACTGTCAGGCAGCAGTTGTAACATGGCTTAAAGATTGGATCAACCTTGACAATAAAAGAATATTAGCAATAGAGGCCATGATCTGTAGTTGGGATGGCATGCATTCCTCTGGGAAGTGAAAAATAGAAACCATATGTACTTCCAGAGACATCAGGTCAGGGATGTTATAACATATGTCTGGGACAAAAGGAAAAGAAACCACTATATGAAAATACCAACATGGCTGTTGACAATGGAAGCAATGATATACCCTAATGCATTAGATCTGAGAAAGACGATAAAATATAAAGAGCTGTTAGACGAAAAAGGAGTACTAAAAACCCAACAACAATTAAAGACTCAATGAATAGAAATGGATGGTGGCCATATTTCCAAATTCTAACATGGTATAAAAAGGATCGGGAACAATTCAGCTTTTATAGAACTCAACAAGAAATAGACAAAATTGTACAAGGGACTGGGAAACAAATGATTAGCAAAGTGTATAATTATTTACTAGAATATAAAACGGAAGAAGAAACTGAGCTCTGTCTCTCATGTTCATCCTGTCCCTGTTCTTCCCTGCCTACAACCTGTCCCAATCCTGAAAGTCCCTGGCCTTTCCCATTTTCTTCCAAAGACAACAGAGCCACCCCCTCAATATCTGTCAGCTCAGGTTCCATCTTCCCCCGCAGATTCAGGCTCTGAAGTGGGCATGGCACGGCCCTCAGTGAAATTGAGTTTGACACCCTGCACTATATGATATGAGAGGAAGCCTTATCCAGGATGAGGAGTATTGTTATAAACAGCACATGTTCACATATGGAACTACCTGAGACAACAACTTGAAAGCAGCAATTTATTAATGTGTTTGCAAATACAAATGGAACAAAGGTGAACAAAGAACAAAGCTTCAGGTCAGCTTATACCCCTTGCACAGAAACATCACCCCCTCCCCTTGTCAGTGCAACATCCTGTCAAAGCATTTAGTCTAACCCCCCAAAAAACCCTTTTCCCTTTGTCCTAGCTAAGTTTTCACAGTTTTCAACTGTGTAATCTACCTTGTCTTGCATAAGCTCTACTGTTCTTGTTGCCTGGTTGCAGTTACAGCTGGCATCTCGTTTGCTGGGCTTATGGTTTCACACAACTGGCATTTAGCTTGTTGCCTGTTACATGTTTTTGAAGCTAGCTCATCATTTTTCATTTACATGCATTTTATGCTAAGCAATTTAGAAACAGTGCATACTCCATCTTGTTTTGCATTAATAATTGCATATATTTGTATATATCATAATTTGTATATTTATCAGTATGAACCCCTTAACACGGGTTAAGTTGGAATATCAGTAGTAGGACATACTGTTTGATTGCAGTCTTTGTTAGAAATCTTAATAAATAAAAATTCTAAGCCTCCAAAGATGCTGGCACAAGAACAGTAAGAGATCAGACATTAGGATTCTGCAAAAAACTGAACGGCTCTAGATTATCTACTGTTTACTTGAGGAGGCATGTAGGAGATAATAAATAGCATTCACTGTATAGATATCACAGATAATTATATGACATGAAAAATCCATTTTATTAAATACTGAAAGAGGAAGGTATGAGAACTGGTAGTCTTGACTCACATCATGGATGATCAATCTTGGGTTCCAAGGAAAGGAAACAATATTGGCACTGGTTGGAGGCATAGCCAGTCCTGTTTTTAAACATATGGCCATTTCAGCTGTAGTGGCCCAAAATCAAGTGCATCGTAGCCTAAGTGGTGGGAACATCAACTCCATTTTCTATGATTAGAAAAACTGCAGATGGGAAGAGGAATAGTAATGCATCAACATGAAGAATTACATTTGTAGGTAATCCTTACAAGACCAGAAAGTGGCAGATTTTGGTGCAGAGAAAGGCAAGGACATCAGTAGCAATTCTCATGGTTTAGATGTGGTAGAAAAAGGAAGGAGTAGGGAAATTTGCAAGGGGCACATGGATTGGTTGAGCACATTGCACTCAAGTTGCAGCAGATAAGCAACGAAAGATTTGTGAAGGTTGGTGCTGGCAAGATACACTAGTTTTGTCCTCTGTGCTCTATCAGTTCCCCTCCAGATTTTGTCTCAAACAACTCAAAGCTATACCTGAGAGAGTCTTCTGAACTTTGAAGCTACAACGTGTTTATTTAATGCAAGGAACAAAGCACTTACTCTGTTGTCTACCTCTTAAAATAGGGAAAGATTTCTTATAAAAATAATTCAGTAAAGGAAATACACAGACAAACCACAATCAGTAAATCTTCCTTTGAAATCAGAGGTTTATTTCATGAGCAATTTGGAACATGAAAGCCATCATAATATAACAACATTTCAGTAAGATAATACGTACTAACAAGAACTCATTGCAATGAGGTCCAGGGATAATAGCTAAGTCCAGAGAAGAACAGCTACCATCGGTGGTCCTGATTTGTGATTTACCCCCTTCTTTTTTACCCTTTTTCTGAAGACTACCCAGTAATATGTAATCTTGCTGGATGTACCTCCTTGCCCCCACATACTGATTTATCGGTGCGTGCCAACTTTTTGTCAACTCTCTTGCCATCTGTCTCTTTCAGTTCCTCTTTTTCATGATATCCCAGATGTTCGTGATCCAAAATAGCTCTTATTTTTGATTGTCCAGCAAATATATACTTTTTTGCAGAAGTAGCAGATAGCAACATATTGCAAAGCTTGCAAAATCAGCTCATCAGATTACAAATATTTCGCCAGGCTTGCAAAATCAGCCGGCATTATTATATATTGAGGCCTTCAATAAAGCAGAGGCCTACACCAACTTTAATGCCTAATTGTCTTCCTCTCACTGATTGAAAATAAACTTTTTTAAAAAAATAAATAAATAATAGTCTTAATTAAAGTATATGTCTTATAATACAGGGTTGCCAACCTTTTGGACATCAGGAACTACCAAACTCATAATTTTAAATCCCATGGACCAGAGACCCTGGGAAAGCCCCCCCAAAAATCTGCAGAAAAATTCCCCACCCTGTTTTCCTATCAATCAATTATTCTTTATTTGGGATTGCAGGATACCATCTCCAGCTCCATTCTTGGGGAGAGAGAGAAAGGCTTCATGCAAGGAAAGCAGCAGAAGTCTGTCTTTCTCTCCCCAAACTCCACCAGAAATTAGTTTTTGTGAGACTTGTTGCACCGGCGCAGCCTCTTGGAGCAGGATGCCTTGCAGGGTCCCAAAAGCTCATTGTTGGCAGAGTTTGGGGAGAGAAAAAGACTTTTGCTACTTTCCTTGTGTGCAGCCAAAAGCAGCAGAAGAAAGAAGCAGAAAGAAGCAGCCCGGTGGCCAGGCCAGGCATGTGGGGCAAGTGGGGCAAGTTCCCCCCTCCACCGTTTCCCCCCTCCCCTCACTACCTTGTGTTGTTTGCAATGCAAGCCTTGTGTTCCCGCAGGCCATGTGGGTGGCGCAGCCTTGTGTTCCCACACAGCATTGATTAATTGCTTTGGGGGGGTGCTTTGGAGGTGACAGTTCTCTGTGGATCACCAAAATTTTCTCGCGGACCACCAGCCCAGTGGTTCATAACTTCTGTTATAATAGGTATATTTAATTTCAAATCTCTTTATTCCCTGAAAACAAAAGTCAATTTCTGTTTACATTTATTTAGCAACAAACCTTTTTCCAGTTAGTAAGGAAGTCAGTAGAATCTGATTTATCAGCTATATATTTTCGCTGTTATTTTAGTAGATGGAGAAAGATGGAACAAAAATAAACTGAAATAAAATGAATCAAACTACTGCCATTTTGTTTGTGTTGAATTGTGCTTTTTATATAGTCCTTTTCAATTAAAATCAGTATATGCAAAAAAAATAACAGTTATCCAGGTAGTCCTCAAATTACAGCCATAATGAAGCCTGCCCATTCAGTTGGTCTGCCCCCATCCTCCCCTATTACCTTTCAAAGATCTCTAGAGTTCAGGATTTCAGGGTAGGAAGGGACAGGTTGCTCCAAAGCTGGGCTAGATGGCAGAAAAGCTTCCATCTTTTTCTTGAGACACTGGATAAACCAATCTTTTTTCATCGCTAGACGCTAGCCTTCCCTTCCTCAGTAAAGGCAAATGGTGAGGGAAGAGAACTCTTCCTTCCCTTTCTTGATGTTTGCCTTCGGTACCTTATTAATGATGGATGGAGGGAAAACATGGATACAACCAGTAAACTTTTCTTGTAGAGTAAACTTCCTTTAAAGACTCGGGTTTCTCTGCAAACAAATGCACAGCTATACACTTTAAATAAGGTGGTTCCTTGTTTAGAGCTCCTTGTTTTATGCCTATTTGTCTGTTTTAATCCCTGTTTATCTGGGTATTGAGCACCGGAGGGGATGTATTCTTGTCTTTTGGTTTCCTTCTTAGCTTTTTGTTGATGATTTTGAATGGTGTGTAGTATAGTTTATTTGTATGTGTCTGTTGATGGCTGATTTGTCAGAATACCAAGCTTCCGGGAATTCCCTAGAATTTTTGGATTCGGCTTGGTCCAGGATGTTCACAATTTGGAATTGTGGGCGAATCTGTCCATGTCTTGTGAGTTGAGGAGGTTTCATCATGTCTTAGGCAAATTTGCCAGGTAAGGAGTGAGTGGACGGGGAGAGTTCCCTTGAGCCAGGTGGGCAGGACAGACTTGTGTTTCTGCACAGCCTGGATTAATTGCTTTGGGGGGTGCTCTGCGGGTGACATTTCTCTGCGGACCATCAAAATTTTCTTGCGGACCACCAGTTGGCAACCACTGATTTAGATATTGGATTCATACTTTTGGTTGTATAAACGGGAGTGTCATAGTTTGCAGACTCTTCCTGGTTGTTATTGATAGTTCTCTTGATTAGGTTGTCCAGTTTTATATTGGGTTGGTGTTTACTGGGATTGTAGGTTTCTTTTTTGGCTTTTTGTATGTATTATATTTTGTCTATGATAACCATAGTTTGGCCTTTGTCTGCTGGAAGAATGGATGGTTTGGTCCTTCTTTAAATTTTTTTTTAGATTGTTCTGTCCTCTGCTTTGAGCTGGTTCTGTTTCTGTGTTTTTTTGGTCTATGTATGATTATCTCTCTTATGTTTTCTTGTGTCTCTGTGGCAAGTCCAATTGTTTTAAATGCTGCTTCTAACACTACAAAGAATTCTTACTGATTCTGTGTTTGTGTATATATGTATAAACCCTACATATGTAGTTGCTTATAACTCTAACCTATCTATTCTATTTTGGAGACTGGAATTAGAACAAAACACCAGGTAAAAGTAATTTTATTATAATCCAGCAGAGGGAGGTAGAAGACTTTGAGTTGAAGCCTTAAGTTATTTAATATTTAAACATGAAACCAAACCTATACTTTCCAGGATACTTAATTTAAAGATATGAAATTACACATTTCTCCATTCAGAAGAAAAAGCCTAATGACTAGCTCTTATTTGGAAATGATCATTTCATTGTCTGGATATATTTTTGTACACTTGATTTTATAATTTTCATGTGCATTCTCTATTTCATTCTGAAAATTTGAATTATTTTTTTTGCAGATTTTTAATACCATGAAGTTTTTAATGCCCAACCTAGGAGAAAGTTCAATAAAAATCAAAAGGTTGCAGCAAAAAGCACTATATGTATTGTGCTGTTCATTGGTCTCTGAACTGCTGTACACATTAGGTATCTTTCAATTTGTATTGTGGGATTCTAGGAGAGGTCCAGGAGGATTCATTCTTATGAATGTACATTAGTTTTGCCAAAAACCTGTGGAGTTCAGCTGACTGTTTTTTCCCCTGCTGGCAATGTTAGAGAACCTGAATCTTAATGAGATTGATCCCAATTGGCCTCTCTCTGCACACCAATCCCAGATGGCACCTTAATTTACTTAGGGTCTCTGGAAGATGAAGCAACACTTAAAGAACTGGTGGATGAAAAGAGAATTTGTTTGTTATATACTCAGGTCTGACCTTATACCATAGCAACAAAAAGGAAGACTGTTGCTACTTTTAACTTTAGTTACCTGCCCATTAGATAGAAGTTTTGCCTGGCTCTGTGAGAGGTAATGCAGCTGATAACATTTATCAATTTAAGGATATTTTCAGTATCTGTTCAAGTTATGGCAAATGAGGAAAAGATGAAGATTTCAGCCTTGTCTCTTAGGTGAGTTTGTCAGTTATGGAACCTTGGAAACACAACTGACAACAACTAGGGCTTAATACTGTTAATATTGTTTTCTTACTTCATTTCCAAGATTCTGTAAGCCTCTTGTCTGAGCATTCAACCTGAGTAATGAGACTGTAAATTTGGCTTCTTTGGTCTGATATGGGTTTGACATTCAAATTCTCCAGTCTCTAAATTCTTTTTGAGTAGAATTTGAATAATGGAATAATTACCATGTTATATGGAACTCATTTGGCCCCCTGGGGTATGAGGAGATGGGCAGGAGACTCTAGTATGTCCTTGGCTATGTGAGTTCTGCATAACTGGCCCACTTGGCTTCTGCATAGAGAAACTATCCGTATGTGTTTGTGTGTGTTACTAATGCCTTATTTCAGGAAGAGATGGTCCTTACAGTCTTGAAAGAGACCGTGCATTCTCTTCTTAAGAAGCCCTCCATGGGTACAGTCATCCTTGACAAATGTTATCCACTGTCTAACATTCATTTTAGAGAGAAAGGTATTGAGGCTATGGTCACAGAGCCACTATAAATCTTTATAGGAAAATAAAAAAAATGGATTCATTTCAATTAGTGTTCAAACCTGGGCATGGGATGACATTGAACTGGAAGGATTGTTCTACAGTGTAGAGTTGTAATTGCAGGGATGTTCCAATCTTGGATGGCAAACCTCAGATAAAGAATGTTTCCAAGTAAATACAACTCAGGCAAACAAAGTCACTGATCTAAAGGAGGATTAGAGAGGGGAGGTAAACATATGTTGGTCTTTAACTAGAGATAATTAATTATATGGATTACTGTGCTAAACAGTTATGAAAGTTAAGCAGTGACCAAAGTTAACCAATGATGGAGGATAACTGAAAATGTGTATAAATGCAAGACTAGACTCCAATAAAGATCATCATGATCC